>CM037859.1:64095421-64397921 GCA_021292105.1 Anadara kagoshimensis
GCCAATTAAGTAATGTTACCTTTTAAAACCCAGAATAAGTAAAGTGAGGAGATTATCAATACACATGTTTCTTTACAATTTCATTTTATTTATTTATTTATTAAAGAATTGATGCCCTATCTGAATTCTGAATTTCGTTTTGAAATGATTGTAATTATGTCATGTGAAAATATTTACTTTTTAAGCTGGAATGATAATTTATAATATTGTTGATAATAATAACAAACATATCCTGAAAACTGGCTAGGTAGCGATTAGTGCCACAAAATAATACTCTATGGCATATTTTTTTAAATAATATCTAAATTAACGATAATATAAACATTCCTATTAATAATGCACAAAACAGTTTCAGAGTAAATGAGACAGTGTTATAGTGTTACCCTCGTATTGATCGAGTCGGTAAACTGTCGCCTAATGTGAAACTCGTCTTTTCAATGTTCACTTACCACAAGATTTCCTATTGTTCTGTACAAACCGGTAATTCAAAGTTTACCTACCACAAGATTTCTTATCGTTCTGTAGTATGTATTTGTCTCCACATCGACATGTATAATAAGGTTTCCATGGAGATATTAAACACAACTGGGAGCAATTCCCATTGTTCATCATACAGGGACTGCTGCCTGAAATGCAATGATGAATTGGAATGAAATGTGGGACTGGTGTTTGTTTTTGATAATTAGTAAAGATATAGGCAAACAATATTGACCTGTCCTTGGACTTTTAATATAAAGTATACTATATGCATATTTCAACATTATTATAGGGAAACCTGCATTATCCATGCATAAGCTCCGAGTCGTAATACGGTCCATGCATTTGGTTGGTAGTACTGTATGAATTCACCTAATGAAAGGTAAAGCGGACAAATAGTTTATAGTGTTTTAGATCATGAACAAATTTCAGCATTTGTTTGCATTTGTGACCTTGGCATTTAAACCTATGACCTTCATTCCTTCGTTAATATATCAAAATGGTCGTAAGCCAATACCTATAATATCCTAATATACATCTCTATACACAATGTATAGTTTTCAAGATAATGAACTATTTCAGTATTTGTTTGCATCTATTACCTTGATTTTTGAACCCCTGACCATACATATATCAAAGTGGCACTTAATTCAATATTCTTATATACAAGCTTTTATAAAAATGATAGTTTTTGAGATAATAAACCATTGCAGTACTCGTTTGCATGTATGACCTTGACTTTTAAACCCATGTCCTTAATTCATATATTAATATGATCGCTAGGCAATTGTCTACAATGTCCTAATATATATGCCAATACAAAACGTTTATACTTTTTGAGATAATTTGCCATTTCAATATCCGTTTGCATCTGTGACCTTCACTTTTGAACTCATGAACTTCATTAATTTTTTAAAAAAATGACCATAACATCAATAGTTAATATACTCTAGTATATATATGTCACCTTGACCTTTGAACCGAAGACCTTCATTCATGTCGAAATAATAATAGAAAAAAGTGTATAGGTTTCCACAAATATTGACAAATACACTTATTTTAGCAATTCCCCCTTAAGTAACTTGCCATTTGTCCATATTGGCCCCTACAGCTACCAATAAAAACTAGGTGCGGTTAGTATGGTTTTCATTGAAATATGTAAATATCTATTGTATGTTAAGAGGAATTGATTATTTTTTAATACCATTTCCCCTTATTTTGGGATCCCAAGAGGACATAACACCATTATTGTGCAGACACGATTGCTGCTAAACATTACTCAATTTCGGCCAGTAGTTTTGAGAGAGTTGATTATAATGTGAAAAGTTTATACACGACGGGTGACGGACGAAAATAGATGACAATTGCTCATATAAGCCTTTGGCTCAGGTGAGCTGAAAATATTTACAGCTGTACAATATATTTCTTATATCAGCTATCCTTTTAATTTTCCGAGTTCTTTGGTCTAAATTTGCTACTAGTAATAATCTGAAATTCCTCAAAAACTACGGTTTACTGCTTTATTCAAAGTATTTCCTTAGCTAAATTTGGTAAAATATGTTTTGGTCCTTTTAATATTTTAACATATTTAAACAAGAGGCCCAAGGACCTTAACGCTCACCTGTGCGTATGCAGTGGTCAATATTCCACGGTTTTTGCAAATGAATTACATATTGTTTTAGAATGATACATCTAAAACATTTAAGATGTAGCTGCAGTATATTTATACAGCTAAAATAGAAAAAAACTAAAAAGCAAACTAGGCCATATTAGTGTTTGTTTGCATGTGTGACCTTTAAATCCATAATCTTTATTCATATATCAAAATCCGATTTTATGTCAATACCTAAAATATAGTATTCATTTCTGTGACATTGACCTTTGAAACTATGACCTTTATTCATATGCTAAAAGGACCTATATATCAATACCTTTATTATTCTAATAAACATGCCTATAAAAAGGTAATAGTTTTTGAGATATATGTCAATTTCAGTATTTGTTTGCGTCTATGACCTTGACCTTTGAACCCACGACCATGATTTATATAACAAAATGATCGTTAGGCTTCTAATATACACACATATACAGAATGTTTATAGATAAACTTTTTGATATAATTACCCATTCCAGTATTCATTTTTATCTGTGACTTTGACCTTTGAACCTTTGACATTTATCCCTATGCCAAAATGACTGTTACATCAATACCAATAACATCAGCTCAGATGGGATAAAATATTTTGTTTTCAAAATTATTGGTCAAAGCACTACTGATGAGAAATGTTATTCATAAACGGCCGTCTAGTGCTGTAAAATTAAAACTGATATAATATGCAATTCTAAATATTACACATTGTGAGCCTTCATGATTAAACAATGGTAAATCAATCATCCAGCCATCATCAATTACGAATTAATTACATGAGGTCGATAGAATTAGTGTTTATAAAGAGGACGATATTATGAAATTTGAGGCAGTAGTCTTCGAGACTTGGATCGAGATAATGTTATCCCCGCTAGATTCCCGGGTCTCCAGCAGTAGAAATCTTATTACGTCTTTGACTCTTGACCCTAACCCCAAATCTATCACATTACCTTTTTCTCTTATTCTGTGGTTGTATATTGTAATCTTGTCATACGTTTCATTAAATGAGTGTAACTTAGTAAAGTCACCAATCAAATCTTTGTTGACCCTAGATATGAAATATTCATCAACTTTGCCCATCTCTGACACGTACATGAAGTCTTGCAACACAGTAAAACTAGAGATGTAAAAGTTTATCTTCAAAAGTTCTTTATCCATCCCGGAGTACCTACAACGCCAGATTTGAAATCCTACTGAAAAGGAAAATTCACTCCAGTATACTTTGTTCTCATCAAAATCAAAGGCAAGTCCTCTTGTGATAATACCATTAGTTAATGCAATGACACTCTTGCCATAATTCCTGCCATCCAATCCAAATTTTAATATTTGACCCACATTTGGCCTCGTGAAGAAAATAAGTCTGAAAAATAGAATCAATGGAAGGCAATACAATAATGTGCAGCTAGTTGTCTAATACGAGTTAAAATAAGACAAGTTCAAAAGGTTAAATATTTGTATACATTGACTAGATTTTGAGGAAAATCGCAGTCTGAAACAAAACAAAGCAAAACATTGTGATCAATCTAGTTGTGCCATACCAACCAAAGTAGAGCAATTTGAAAAGGTTAAATATTTCGTAGGCTGCTTGCAAATAAATTGTTGACTCAGGGATATTGCAAGCCTAGGCTTATCAAGGCCCTCAAAAAGTTTTATGGCCGTCATCACAGTATTGTTGATAAGTTTGATGTCTCTGTGTCCAGGATTGCCTTGGATATATTTGACGTCTCATAGTTCCATGTTCCTTTAACACAATTTTGATTACACACGTGGCGGGTGTAGCTAGCTAAACAGGAGGTGCTTACCCGTCCGGAACACCCGGCCTCACTTCCCTGGTGGAAGTTCACGTGTCTAACCTAACTTGTCAGTTCCAAAGTTTTTACTTTGCTTCTGGATTGTGATTCGGAAATGGATTAGTATGTTTGTTTTTGATTATATTGATCAATTCACTAGGCTTAAAACTTGGTACTAAGATTGTATTTATAACTATGTCACAAAACATTTTTATGTTTTTACACAATTTCAAAACATCGATGCACAGTAATAAAAAGGCATTCTTAATAAAACGTCCGTGTATGATTAATTGATTAAATGCCTATGGGGTTCAAGAGTATTTCACTTGTAAAAAAGGTAGTCAGTTCTGGTATGTGGAAGAAACAAGAGTGTTTGGAGAAAAGCGTCGAACCTCTGCAAGCTAACCGACAATTTCTTACACTAGGGTATGTCCCGGATGTGATTCAAGCCCTGAGCTCATACTGTAGATCACTCGATCACCGAAACCCCCAAAACAAAAGAAGAAACAATACCAAGAATAACTTAAAATATATTGATATAGACTTAGGTACGGTGATTGATTGATTAATGGGGGGTATGTGCCAGTCAAGAATATTTTACTTATATCAATATATCATCAGCTATAGGTGCAGTGGCAGAATGTTTTACCTTTGCATTGCACTAAGGGGAATACACAGTGGTGTTTTAAGTGCCACGCCTGCCCTGATATGGGGCATTGGTTCAAACCCATGACCTCTCACATATGAAGTAAACACTCTACCACATGACCTTCCGTAGGGGCATAGGTACGTAGAAAAACCAAATCAAAAGATTCGAGTTACTTACCCGCTTTCACAATCTAAAGAAAGTGCACTTGGCCGACCGGTAAATGAAAGTAGTTTTAACATGTACTTATGTCTGCTTAACACTGTAATTACAGTATAGTGCGCACCTCCTGCTCCATCTGTTGCGTAATAGATATTCTTAGTAAGCCAGTCATAAGCCACCGTAAACGCATATAACATTAATGTTGAATTGATAGGTGTCATATTTTGTGTAAAATTTGTGATAGTTGAACTATACACTGGGAAGGACAACGAAGTAAAAATTACATCGTTGTCTGTTTCTCCGTAATCGATGTCATAAAACTGGATTGGAAAGTCGTTGTTTAGCGTCTCTTTCGTCCCATTTTGGAAAAGGGAAAATTTTTTATGACGATGCGAAATACCAATTATTGTCACATCTGAAAAAAACATTGTAATATTTGTTATATTGGTAACCTTTGTTTTAATAACGTTAACCCTTTGTTTTAATAACGTTAACCCTTTGTTTTAATAACGTTAACCCTTTGTTCAGATAATGTTAAATCATTATTGTAATAACTTTAACCTCTATTGTTATATCTTACATACATCTATCTACCTGTTAATGCAATAATATTAACTCTTTTTATATAACAATATGAACCCTTTATAATCATAATAACCAACTCCAACCACCCAAAAACAACCCATGATATTTATACACCTGCTAACGGAAACCATGTTGAACACTCAGATTTACATGAACGACAACTGTCTTAAATTAACAAACCTTCGTATCTTTGACATGTTTCGTTGTTCATTTGATAGTAATCTGATCCACAAACACACTTATAACCCGGTGGATATTTTGATAGTAGAAACAACTGTGGACACTTTGCTGTAAGCAGTAAAATTTGATTTCGATCTACAATTAAAGAAAAAATTATTTGCTTTTGTAACAACACAATCAGACAATGATGGGATTTAAGTTTAAATCGAATAAAAGACAGAAATATGCACTGTTAAAATGACTGTCAACGACAACCACATAATAAGAAAGCCAGGCTTTTTTTGTGGCAATAATCACATGAATGGTACGTTTGGTCTTTTTTAAAAAGAAAATACACTGACGACAACCACATAACAAATATGTCGTGCTCTTTTCATAAAAGACACTGACAACGAAAACATAACTAATATCATGTATATCTGTCCTTTTTAGAAAAGATATTGACGTCAATATCCACATAATTGTATGTATGATCTTTTTTTCAAAAAGCACATTAGCGACAACCATATCCCTGGTATCTGTCAGAAAATACACTGACGTGCACATGCACAGGTGTGAGCTATTTGATATATTAGGTTTTATCAGACAAACGCATTTAAGCCATACACGTGAAGTAGACTAGACGTGTTTTTATTTAAAACACACACACACACACACACACACACACACTTACTCTTACCTTGCTTCATAGATGCCTTTGGGTCAAACACTTTCATAAAAAGTTTAAAAGTAGTGAAGTTTCGATTGCCCGGATATTGTATTGTTAGTACTGATTCTGGTAGGACTTTAATTGGTTTTGACTTTCTTGATGACAAAGACAACGCGTTAACGGTAACAGCATTGTACTGGATCCAGTAAATCGTGTCCTTATAAATATCTATAGAAGTAATCTTTACATCTGATGTAAACTGTTTCACAAGTTCAAGCTGACTACCATCGTAAAAACATCTCTGAATTCTATGCAATATTGTATCTGACCAATAAATCAGCCCATTTTCTGTGTCTAAAATCATTGACACAGCTTCTACAAAATAACATTGACAATCGTTTCAGTACGTTTAAATAAATGACAAAAATAAAAAAATATGTTTGGCAATTTTGGTCAATAACTCTACGGATGAGGAATTAGACCATTCATAGCTGTAAACTTGTCTAAATTTGCTGCTAGCTAAGACCTCAAAACCTTTGGTATACTCCTGCATGCAAAGTATTTTATTTTCTTAGCTAAAGGGGTATGGCGGGATTGATAGGTTCTTTTTGTACATTACTCCCTTCTTGAACAGATGAATGACGTAACTGTGTATTTTAAAACACCTGAGGATTTCGCACTCTATAATTAGAACAGGTCTATGACCAATAAGCGCTTTGTTTTTATAAACTTTTTCCTTGGACAGTAGGTGATACGCTACACTAAGAATTCACGGGTGATATGTGAAGATTTATTGTATTAAAACATAACCTGGTTTGATCTGCAAGCAAGAAGTGTGTATTGAAAGAAGAAAATTATCATTTTTAAACACATATTTGAAATAGGCAAAGTAATATACTATTGTCTAAATATGCTGCTAGTTGAAATATAAAAATCCTCAAAAACTAGTGTATACTTCCCATGCAAAGTATTTCCTTAACCTACCTTGGTTAAATATGTTTTGGTTCTTTGTTTATTTTTTCAATCACTTGAATAGTTTGCAAACTTAGTTAAACATCATACTACAATGCCATATATGAAGTTTCAAGCTTCTCTGGGTTTATTGGGTCCTGTTTAAAGATGTTTAAAGTTTTTACAATTGAAGGTCAATGTGACCTTGAATGTCGGTCAAGGTCAACTGACTTCGCAAACTTGAAGGCTTTGATCTATGAACACCCTAGTTACTTTTCACTATCAACGTCATTGATTCTGGAGAAAAAGTTGAAACTGTTATTGCTTGCTATGCATGATGTCAAACATGGATCACTATAGATCAAGTAAGTTGAGTGTCACCATTTTCAATTTAAGAACTGACAATATATTATAAGTTCAATGTACATTGCTCAGTTTAAAAAGACAAAAAGGCAAACAAACGCTGTGCACCGTTTCACAGTTTAAACTCAGTAGGCAATGACGTATTGTAAAAAATATACTACTTTAAACTATTTGCGTAAAGTTGAAATTTGAAATCTTCAAAAACTATGGAATAATCCACATAAAAATCTTTTCATAACTAATTTGGTTAATTTTACTTTGATATTTTAGATTTTTTAGCCACTTTGAAAATATTTTGATTTCACAACTTTGGTCAAAGAACTACCGATGAGGAATTGCAAACCGACACCACCATCTAGTGCTGCAAAATTAACATTAAATTATTTCTGGTGTCAATTATGTTATACCTTTTACCATTTTTATTCACCTGAGCTAATGACTGAAGTTCCTGAAACAATGACTTTCCTTGAAGTCTCAATGCCGGCCATATCAGCTGTCTCTATCCCAGGGGATTCTCCACCAAATATATGAAATAGTGATCTGTTTAATAAACAGTAGAAATTTGTCAATGAAAAACATGGATCAGACAATAAAAAATGTAGGTAAACTAAGGCAAAGTTGGTGCACTCGGAAAACATGTCACGAAAACGCTTCGAAAATGCTAATAGTGGGCGCCCCGAAAAAAACATGTATTAATATAATAAATGCATTATTTAATGCTGAGAACTGTATTTTAATGTTTAGGATACTGTTTTTTTGTCTATAGCTACACGATTAGCGAAGACATACATTAGGTGAATACATGTTGAAAATCCTATTATCTCTTATAAGCCTCCTGTTGCGATGGCTCTCAGCATGTATATTTGACTTTAAAAGTAAGAAATTAGGCGTTATGCTCAACGTAAAATAGCGTATTTTGGGAAGTTGTTAAAGTCACGGTAATCTTTTACCGACCAGTCAATATGTTTTATTTATTTTAATGCTTCAGTGATGCTCACATATTTTTGTATATAAAATATATGTAGATATTGAATATATTTGTTACTACGGGTTTGCGATCTGATGGCATATCGTTTATAACGAAAATTAAGACTATATCACCTACAACAGTAATAGTAGCCTATACGCTTAGTATACAATCACGCAGTCATACGGTTCATAGTTAACCCATGTGTTAAAATAGACTCGTCCTACCCGGTTCCATGAGATCATTTATATCGTATATTATTTATATACATGTGTATATAAGTCAAAATCCGAAACACTGTCAAATTATGCACTGTATTGTCCAATTATACCAATAATATTATTACCTTCTCGCATTGCTTTTATACTCTCTCTCTCTGTCATTTTGACGAAAAAAGTTGGTATCATTTGTACAGAAGCAATGGCGTTTTAACTGCTTATTTAGTTCTCGTTCCAAAAATGCTTGCGGTGTAGGTATTCTTTTACAAAACAATTTCGAGTATAGAATTCATATGGTAAAAATAGATGATGGAGGTAACTTTGTTATCATAGATGTTACAATTGATGGTAAAAGACTTACTCTAGTTAACATTCATGGTCCCAATAAAGATAGTCCAGTATTCTTTGATAACTTATTTAAAAATAAAGCAAGCTTTGAAGACGAATGAGTTTTAATATGTTGAGATTTTAGGTATAGATCAAGATCTAGATACAATGAACTATTTACAAACAAAAAAACCCAAAAGCTTGGAAAAAGTTGAAAGAACAAATGGAAATAAATAATTAAATAGATCTCTTTAGGGAATTTCATCCCGATAAAAAAAACTCTTTACATGGAGAAATACAAGACCCCTGAAACAGTGAAGATTAGATTATTTTTTCATTTTAAGTGAACAAATAAAACAAGAGGTAGAATCAGTAAAAATTCTTAACAGTTATAGATCTGACCACTCAGGTGCGCTCTTAACCCTTAAATTTAACAAGATTAAAAAAGGTCCATTACTATAGAAATTTAATAATTCCCTTTTTAAAGACTTAGTATATATAAATAACATAAAAGAAGTTATCCGAATATTAAAATTCAATATATGATACATGTGTATAATATAGAAAACATAAGACAAAATACCGAATGACAAAATCGAATTCATTATAAATGATCAAATTTTCCTGGAATCATTATTCATTGACATTAGAGCCAAAACAATATCTAATGCTTCATATAAAAAGAAACAAAATCTTTGCACCGAGAGAAAACGTATTAAAGACATAACTGTACTTGAACAAAATTTTACATCCTTAAACTTCGAACTCCTATCAACGAAAAAGTAAGTCCGGAGTCCGCTTGGTATAAAGTTATATAATGAATGTACTTTTTATATATAGGTCGGTAGTATAACTACGTTTTGTTTTCACTTAACATGTGCTATAGTCTCAGTGAACAGGAATTTTGCAATTCTAGCTATGACTGAGTTAAACACCATGAAATTTATCAAGGTATGTTTTTATTTTTTCTATGTGTTGATATTGTCATAAATCACTCTTTGAATTTTATTAATCCTTCAAAAAGTGCTATAAGAAAATATCACAGTATATTTAGGTCGTGATGACAACGATGTAAAACCTGACCATGCGTTTCGACAATATAATATGCATACTAACTATTTAATCATAGAGTTGCAATTTCTATATGATGTAGAAGAGAGAGAGAGAGAGAGAGAGAGAGGGAGAGAGAGAGAAGAGAGAGACACTCTGGTGACAACATGTTTTACCGACGGCGCTTACTTGCTAAACACAGGCTACTAATAGGTATTCTACAAACCACGATATTAAATCTGACATTCCAGTTTTGTGTATTATTATTATAAGTACTACTACTATTATTATTATATATGTTAATTTCTTACAATTTAATTTACAATAACATTTGAAAAAAATATATGTGAATAAAATTTTTTAAAATAGTTCTTGTAAATAAGGCCGCCTGGTTGCAAGATCTTCGCAGTACCAAATAGGACAGTTTCACAGAAAAAAGAAAAATATGTATGAAGAAAAACTATAGAGCTGTTTCGGAAATCAGGGATGCATGTGACAAAATGAAAAAGTTGGAATAATGAAAATGGTCGAAATGAAAGATACTGACGTGAAAAGAAAAAACATGAGAATTTAGGATACTAGAATTTGTAAATAAACTGAAAGAGAAAAACAAGTGACACTATAATTATGAAGTTTACAAAGCAATAACAAGAAGGAACTCTATGCCAGTAAATGTGATGAAATTAAATCTCTAGAACAGAAAGTCAAGGAAATAACTTCTTCAAAAAAGAACTTAAAATTTCAGTTTGATTGAAAACAAGAACATTGAATAAATAATACCAGCAGAAAGATTGTAACTAAAGAATGCAATGAAAAGATGACAATAATACAATTAAAAGAACATGTTTAAATGCAGAGGTAAATAGAGAATCAAGAATTGAAATTGTTTGATTAAGATACAGGTGTGAAAAAATCACGAGAATGTGTTATGAAACTGACCTCTATGAATGTTGAAACAAATACATTAGAAACAGATTTGAATATGGTTTTGATCGTAGGCAAACTGGTCATACTGTTGCAAATACTGTTTGTACAACATTTGCATTTGGCCATAAAAGTAGGAGAGACATTAAGTAAGAAACCAAGCTTATGCTTATATGGTGACGAAACAAAAAAAACTGGAAAGCTTTTCTTGTCAGTGATGGGCAGAAATGTTTACTTTTTGGGAATGAGTGATATATTTAATAAAACACCATCTATAACACTTGATACTTTTTATTTTTGTGCAAAATCGTTATCAGCAAAATGAAGTGTTATCTACCATTAGGGAAGGTTGGAATCAACTCGCAGAAAAAGAGCAAAAATAGGTCTTGTAAGGTTAATATTTTTTGTACATTGCATTATTGGTAAATATGCCTAGGTTTAAAACTTGATGTAAATCGAGCTTCGGCACATGATAGTCCGTAAAACTTTTATCGGCAACCAGGGAATAGATGTCTGGCAGACTTGAAATCAGTGGTATGGGACCTCAAACAGAACACGCATACAAAATTTCAAGTGGTTGTGTTTAGTAGTTGCTGAGAAAGTTTACGAAATATTTTATTTCGGACAAAAGGCCAGACCCCCTTTACTTCGAAGCGGGGGTTATACAAGTGAACTCCCACCAGGGAAGTCGGCGAGACAGAGAGAGAGAGAGAGAGAGTGACATATATATAATTCTAAATATGTCGATGAAGTTTATCCTTTGTGTGAGGTAATTTTATATATAAAAAACAAGAAGAACCGTACACAACGTTTTACAAAGAAAAAATTCAGTTATGTTTTAGAAAACATTTTAATTCATTTGTAAGTTTTAATATATATATTAAATAGAGAGAGAGAGAGTTTGATAGAGTTTGCTTGTACTCACCTAATATTGGGGTCTATCGCCATGTCATAACCAGTATTAATCTTGTACAAAGATTTTCTATATTTCCCGTTTGCATCCCCGACCTCAATTAAGCCATAATGTAACCAGTATATATTATGTCCTAGCCAATCATACTCTATGCTAGATGAGTAAAGCAAATGAATGCCAAGGGTAATCACTTTATCCCCATCTAACCAGTATCGATTTAACTCACTAAATATAGAATCTGTCTGTTCTATCACAGACAATTCTCCACCAGGTATGATTTCAAATATGTGATGATTAACGAATACGGTCAAATTCTGACCTTCCACAAGGTTGTAAACGTCACCATTTTTTAATATCTGAACAGATATGAGGTCGTCTGCTGATCGAAAAAAAATGAAACTGAAATTAAGGTAATTCATCTAATGTGTTCATGAAAAAAGTTACTAAAATACATTACATTTATCGCCCCTCGCTGTACCATCTTCGGCATCACTATGACAAATTGTTTTTTTAAAAAAAAAAAAAAAAAAAAAAAAAAAACCCGGCTTACGAACCACAACACATTTCACCGCCTATGTTTGAATTCCACTCGGAACGATTTTTGTTAGTTCATTTGTGAAAGGTCAATGATTTTCACCAGGTCATCAGGTTTCCATTCTCTTTTTTCAAAACTGTCCTACTCGATATAAGTGAATGAATTCATTTTGACCAGTTTTGAAAACACTGTTTTGTTATTCTATTCCACTCTTAAGTAAGACTGGGTTCTTCGGAACGATAAAGGTTTCTTTTTTTAAAAATATCTTTTGATAATAAAACGCTAACTGAAGGTGTAGAAACTATTGTTAATGTCCCCGATCGATAATAGAAGGCTATAGAGTTATATATGTCTTCCACGTCCAATTCATTATTTTATCTTTTGAGACTTTGAAATGAAATTTTAGCGTTATTACTTTTCAAGTAGCAGTCTCAGACTTAAGTAATATCATTGATTGCAATTTTTACAACTTTCGAGTGGCAACTAAATCCTGCATGCTCGTCCTAATCAAGCTATATACAAGAATATCGAAATAATTCATCGAGCTGTTTCAAGGAGGTTCGTGTAGAAAAACATAGCCCTGCGTCGTTTCGCGGCGGGGACGTACGAGTGACAAATATCTACTAAATAGGAATATAACGTTACTTACTTACCAAATAAATAAATAATATCAAGTAAATAAATAAGTTAAATATTTAAATAAATAAATAAATTTACCACTATTAGTAGCTGCATTCCAAAATGTCGACAGAAAAAAACCTAGCAATACAACCAATTTCATCTTTACTCAGTACCATTTGGAAGCTTAATAAACCTATTCAATTATATGCCTTTTTATCAATGCAATAATATCGTTACAGTTTTTCTTCCAAAAAAGACAAATAAGTTGTAGTAGTCTAAATTGTTTTAATCATAAAAAATCAAATTGATTTGACTAGAGTTACACATTGACTGAGATTAGTTTGATGTCAATGAAAACTATACTTGTTACAAACATGATAATTTGGTATATATATAAAGAGCAAGATAAGATTTTATATTATCGCTTTAACAGGCAAAATAAAAAACAAATATCAAAATAAAAAATAAGAACCAATGTATAAAAACATGTTCATGGCCAAATCACAATCTCAAATGTAAATTCATGAAAAGAAGTAAAGTTGTTTCTGTCTTCAATGTAGGATATTAACTTAACATCTGAATATGGAATCAATTTTACCTTCAAATTGGTAAATCAGAGATTGAAATATTCTGGAACTATGGATAAATGTCCGAAACAAAGATATTTGCATAAGTGACATTCAATCGCTCGAAATCCAAGCGACTAGGACTATATAATCGAACCCAGTGGTTCAACTCTCGAGACAGATTTTAAAATTGAGAGAACATGGCTTTATATATTGTGACAGTGTAAATTTCAGAGTTACGAACGTCACTATACATCACTATCCCTCATTCTTAATTGAAAGAACGTTTAAAAGAAATTATTCACTTCTTTAACAAAACAGTAAGCCAAGATACAAATATATGGTGCTGAACAGAGATTCTGGTTATTTTGTCAAGCATCATACGGATTCTAAACAAAAAAGTGATAATACCATAACAAAAATATACTGAAGATACCGTCAACAAAATGTTTTAGTTTTTTATAGATAACATATTTGTTGTGTTTGGTAATATAGTTTTTCAGCAAACAATCGGTATACCAATGGGTACAAACTGTGCACCATTGCTTGCTGATTTGTTTCTTTATTCATATGAAGCAGAATTTATGCAAAACCAGAGAAGATTGTCGCCAAATCATTCAACTCAACATACAGATATATAGATGACGTTCTGTCTCTTAAAAATCCTTGATTTGGAGACTATGTGAACGCCATCTATCCTAGTGAGCTTGAAATAAAAGACACGACTGATTCTTCAAGTTCTGCTTCATATTTAGACTTATACCTGAATTATGACGCACATGAAAGACTACATTTGGAACTTTATGACAAACGTGATTACTTCAATTTTTCTATTGTCAAGTTTCCTTTTCTATGCAGCAATATACCTGCTTCTCCTGCTTTTGGTGTATTTGTTTCCTAATTAATACGCTATAGAAGAGCCTGGTCTCACTCCAGGGACTATGTACAATGAAATAGGTTGCTTGCAAATAAATTGATGACTCATGCATATTGCAAACCTAGGCTTATCAAGGCCCTTAAAAAGTTTTATGGCCGTCATCACAGCATTGTTGATAAGTTTGACGTTTCTTAGTCCAGAATTGCGCTGGATATAATTCCATGTTCCTTTCACAGAATTTTGGTTACACACGTGTGTGTAGCTAGCTAAACAGGAGGTGCTTACCCTTCCGGAGCAGACGGACTCACTTTCCTGGTGGAAGTTCACGTGTCTAACCTAACTTGTCAGTTCCAAAGTGTTTACTTTGCTTCTGGGTTGTGATTCGGACATGGATTAAAATGTTTGTTTTTGATTGATTTTGATTTATTATGTTAAGTCATTCAGAACTTGATCGTGTTGTTCATTTTTTAATTTAAGCGTCAGTCTAGAGGTGACCACTAGCCTATCCGATTAAAAGTTAGTGAAAATATGGTTATATTTTAATCATTTTATTAGATAAAGTTGAGATTAATTTCCCATTGTAATAAGTGGTGAGAGATATCCGGTCAGTTTCACTTTTCATCTGAATTTACAATTCCATTTTCTGACGTTTGACAGAAATGAATATATATAAGAAACACCCTTGAAAGAGAACGTAAGACCAGCTTTCCAAATCAGCGCTTTTAACTTTGTCACCGATGTAGTATTCAAAAAACAAATATGTAGCCAAGATACAAATTCCTGGTGCTGAACAGGGATTATGGTTATTTTGTCAAGCATCATACGGATTCTAAACAAAAAAGTGATAATACCATCAACAAAATGTTGAAATTTTTAATAGATAACAAATTTATTGTGTTGTATAATAAACTTTTACAATAGGTATCCATGTTCCTTTTACACAATTTTGATTACACGCGACTGTAGCTAACTAAACATAAAGTACTTCTCCTTTCAGAGCAAACGGGCTCAATTCGTTGGTGGAAGTTCGCGTGTTTAACCTAACTTGTAAGTTTTAAAGTATTTTCCTATAATTCAGGATTGTTCTTCGGACATGTATTAGTATGTTTGTTCCGTGACAATTAGCGTAGGAATAGAAAAACATTGAGAACCAATGCTTTCCTACACGTGTACCAGAATAGGTCTGACCGATCAAAATTCTTGTTATAAAGAATTTAATTAGATTTTATTCATTCATGGCATCATGTTTTAATCTAGTTCTTTTTTATTATATTATACTAGTTTTAATTTTTCAGCAATAGACGGCCGTTTCGGGATACAATTCATCATTTATGAAATTAATTGTTTTCAAAATGTTGAAAAAATAACTAAAAGACCAAGGTATATTTTACCCAATTCAGGTAAGGAAATACTTGGCAAAATGGAGTACACCTTAGTTGTTTTAGGAATTTCAAATTTTGACCTGTAGAAAAGTTAGAAAATGCTATATTTCTTACAATACTACACAATTATTGGGACATCAAACACAAGCGGAGATATCGACTTAGGGGTTTAAATTACATATTATGCCAGTTTTAATTTTACAGCAGTAGACGGCCGTTTCGGAATACAATTCCTTGTTAGTAGTGCTTGAGCCAAATTTATGAAACAAAAATTATTTTCAAGATGTTGAAAAGATAGCTGAGGGACCAAATATATTTTGTACCAGTTTCCTTATCCACTACAGAATGAAAAACAATAATAGTTTCAATTCACTTCTATCATGATAAACGTCTAAATCAGAAATAAAGATACACAAACATATAATACACGGTAGTCAGAAAGAGTTTATTCTTACCGATTTCATTCTAAGCAATACTGATGGTCATTTGATAATTATTTCGTTCATTAGAAGCTGATAACAAAAATCCTCACCACTTTGAAATTTAAATTGGTCAACCTTTACATGTAAATATTCATCAATAATTGAACCTTTAAATATGACTAAAATATTCTTGTAAAAACCAAACATGCATTTACTTCTTTTATTTTATATTGATTCAAATTGAGTGTGGATTTATTAATTCAAATAAATGTGTCAAATGTAAATCCAGTAACTGTAGGTGCAAATATCAACCCTGTCTACAAAGGTCATCTGTGAACAAAGGCAACTTTTAGGTATAACGTTAGATAACCTTTGTAGACGGGGTTTACTGTATACATATTTTGTTTCTATGTCATTTGTAAGGAAAGTAACAAATATATACTTAATAATAAATTAATCAATTACGATGAAATATTTTATATGAGTAAAATAACAAGTTTTAAAATATTGTGTTTATATTTGAGCCTTGGTTAATTTTAGTTGATCATAATTGTATCACTTTTATTGTTTATAAAATCAAGATCAAGGCGATGGACGCACAGGAAACTTTACAGCCAGCTGTTGACAATAAGTTTTTACTCTTTCTATGAATTAGTCTAAATTACACTGGTTAATTTCTACAATTATATTACCTATTATATGTCATATCTGCTCATATAAATATATGAATGGTTATGGTGGAATACAATATTTTTCAATTACCAAAATGCAAAATCATTAATGTAAAATTAAATCGTCAGTATCATTTTTTTCTTATTTTGGATTCAGTATGTAATGTATACGTTATAATCATTTTCCAATTTCATGTTTAACACATAATATTTACAATTGAAATTGACCTTCTTTAGATGAACCTATTTGTTTTAACTGTCATTCAATTGCTCTTGAATACAGTGTGGGGTCATGACCTCTGATTACGTAACGTTTAACTATTCGATTACGTCACAGAATGGCATCTATTACGTCACGCATTGTTTGATTGGTCAGCATTCAAGTCTACTCGCGACGTAACTTTCCTTATTTGGAGCAAGGCTGTTCCATCAATCCCGTATGTTTGTCGGAATCTTGAATGAAATTAATTATTGTAGCGATAATTTTACATTTCGGACATGCTATCAATGTTTTTTATGATTGTAAATATAAGAAATAACATTCTATTTGAGTGTATTCATTCGGTATTATGAATGAGAGTCAGGAATAGCATATTTAACATGAACTGCTTCGCAGTTCATTGAATATGCTATTCCTGACTCTCATTCATAATACCGAATGAATACACTCAAATAGAATGTTATTTCTTAATTAATTGTCAATTGTTAAAAAAAAAGAATTTGATTCTATCCTAAATTTAAAAAAAAAAGTAGCAAATTACTTTTAGTAAAACATGTAAGTATAAAACTGTCATCCTTGCCGTGAGGTTTAACAAAATTGTCTACTAGTTTGATTACGTATTCTTAAAATGTAGAAGCATGATACGTTTCTGAAACATGAGCAAAAGGTTACGTAGTAAGATAGATCAAATCATTTATCGTCAGAGGGTTTATTAAGAGCGTGCATGTAATCAGTCATGAATAAAATACATATTACACCAATTTAATTGTATGGCACTAGACGGGCGTTTCGGTATACAATTCCTCATCAGTAGTGTTTGTATATATTTTATATTTAGCACCAGTTTCCTTATCCACTCCAGAACGAAAATAAAATAATAGTTTTATTGACGTTTATGATGATAAACGTGTAAATCAGAAATAAAGATACACAGTAGTATAATACACAGGAGTCAGAAAGTGTTTTATTCTTACCGATTAAATTCTTATCAATACTGATGGTCATTCGATAACTATTTTGTTAATTAGAAGCTGATAACAATAAAGTCCTTACACTTTGAAATCTAACTTTGTCAACCATACATGTAAATATTCATCAATAATTGAACATTAAAATATGACTTAAATATTCTTGTAAAAACCAACCATGCATTTGTTTGGTTTATTTTATATTTATTCAAATTGAGTGTGAATTTAATAATTGGAATAAATGTGTCTAATGTAAATCCAGTAACTGTAGGTGGAAATATCAACCCTGTCTACAAAGGTCATCTGTGAATAAAGGCGACTTTCATGTATAACGTTAGATAGCCTTGTAGACGGGTTTTACTGTATACAGATTTTGTTTCAATGTCATTTGTAAGGAATGTAACAAATAAATACTTAATAATAAATGAATCAATAACGGTCAAATGTTTTATATGAGTGAAATAACAAGTTTTAAAATATTTTGTTTATATTTGAGCCTTGGTGAATTTTAATTGATGATAATTGTATCACTTTAATTGTTCATTAAATCAAGATCAAGGCAATGGATGCACAAAACCTTGTACTGACAGCTGTTTACAATAAGTTTTTACTCTTTCTATTAAATTGTCTAAATTACACTGATTAATTTCAACATTGATATCACATATTATATGTCACATCTGTTCCTATAAATATATGAATGGTTATGGTGGAATTTTACTTTTTGTTAAAAAAAACAACATTTTTCAATTACCAAAATGCAAAATGATTAGTGTAAAATTAAATCGTCAGTATCATTTTTTTCTTTTCTTTTGGATTCAGTATGTAATGTATACGTTATAAACATTTTCCAATTTCATGTTTAACACATATTAATTGTCAATTGTAAAAAAAACCAATTTGATTCTATCCTAAATTTAAAAAAAGATAATTAGCAATTTACTTTTAGTAAACATGTAAGTATATAACTGTCATCCTTGCCGTGAGGTTTAACAAAATTGTCTACTAGTTTGATTACGTATTCTTAAAATGTAAAAGCATTATACGTTTCTGAAACATGAGCAAAAGGTTACGTAGTAAGATAGATCAAATCATTTATCGTCAGAGGGTTTATTAAGAGGCGTGCATGTAATCAGTCATGAATAAAATACATATTGCACCAATTTAATTGTATGGCACTAGACGGGCGTTTCGGTATACAATTCCTCATCAGTAGTGTTTGTATATATTTTATATTTAGCACCAGTTTCCTTATCCACTCCAGAAATACTTATGGTCATTCGATAATTATTTCGTTACTTAGAAGCTGATAACAATAAAATCCTCACACTTTGAAATCTAACTTTGTCAACCTTTACATGTAAATATTTATCAATAATTGAACCTTAAAATATGACTAAAATATTTTGTAAAAACCAACCATGCAATTGTTTGCTTTATTTTATATTTATTCAAATTGAGTGTGAATTTAATAATTGAAATACATGTGTCGAATGTAAATCCAGTAACTGTAGGTGGAAATATCAACACTGTCTACAAAGGTCATCTGTGAACAAAGGCATTTCAGGTTAACGTTAGATAGCCTTTGTAGACGGGTTTCACTGTATACAGATTTTGTTTCTATGTCATTTGTAAGGAATGTAACAAATATATATTTAATAATAAATGGATTAATCACGATAGAATGTTTTATAGTGAAATAACAAGTTTTAAAATATTTTGTTTATATTTGAGCCTTGGTGAATGTTCATTGATGATAATTGTATCACTTTGATTCTTCATAAAATCAAGATCAAGGCAATGGACGCCCAAAAAAACTTTGTACAGCCAGCTGTTTACAATAAGTTTTTACTCTTTCTATTAAATTGTCTAAATTACACTGATTAATTTCAACAATGATATCACCTATTATATGTCACATTTGTTCATATAAATATATAAATGGTTATGGTGGAATATTACGTTTTGTTAAAAAACAACATTTTTCAATTACCAAAATGCAAAATCATTAGTGTAAAATTAAATCTTCAGTATCATTTTTTCCTTTTTTTTTGATTCAGTATGTAATGTATACGCTATAATCATTTTCCATTTTCATTTATAACACATATTAATTGTCAATTGTAAAACAAGAATTTGATTCTATCCTAAATTTAAAAAAAAAAGATAATTAGCAAATTCCTTTAAGTAAAACATGTAAGTATAAAACTGTCATCCTTGCCGTGAGGTTTAACAAAATTGTCTACTAGTTTGATTACGTATTCTTAAAATGTAAAAGCATTATACGTTTCTATAACTTTCTATAACGTGAGCAAAAGGTTACGTAGTAAGATAGATCAAATCATTTATCGTCAGAGGGTTTATTAAGAGGCGTGCATGTAATCAGTCATGAATAAAATACATATTGTACCAATTTAATTGTTTGGCACTAGACGGGCGTTTCGGGATACAATTCTCATCAGTAGTGTTTGTACATATTTTATATTTAGCACCAGTTTCCTTATCCACTCCAGAACTAAAATAAAAATAGTTGTTTTGACGTTTATGATGATAAACGTGTAAATCAGAAATAAAGATACACAGAAGTATAATACACAGGAGTCAGAAAGTGTTTTATTCTTACCGATTTAATTTTTAGCAATGCTGATGGTCATTCGATAATTATTTCGTTACTTAAAAGCTGATAACAAAAATTTACACTTTGAAATCTAACTTTGTCAACCTTTACATGTAAATATTTATCAATAATTGAACCTTAGAATATGACTAAAATATTCATGTAAAAACCAACCATGCATTTGTTTGATTTATTTTATATTTATTCAAATTGAGTGTGAATTTAATAATTGAAATAAATTTGTCGAAAGTAAATCCAGTAACTGTAGGTGGAAATAACAACCTTGTCTACAAAGGTCATCTGTGAACAAAGGCGATTTTCAGGTATTGCGTTAGATAGCCTTTGTAGACGGGTTTTACTGTACACAGATTTTGTTCAATGTCATTTGTAAGGAATGTAACAAATAAATACTTAATAGTAAATGAATCAATTACGATCAAATGTTGTATATGAGTGAAATAACAAGTTTTAAAATATTTTGTTTATATACTGAACAACAAAAGAAACTATATACCCAATATAAAATCAAACATTTATTTTAAAATGTTGATTTCATGGTTCATTTTTGAAAAATTTGAAACAATTTCATTCAATACAGTCAGGAGATAAATGCTCTATTAAGCCGCAAAAGGGCAAGTGGTCAAAATGAAAAAAAAACTCGAATAACGTTACATTCATTTCCTTGCTGTACAATTGAAAATCGTTCAAATTGGTTACTTAATTAACAGTTAAAAGTTCAATAGCGTGTATACCTCCATT
Organism: Anadara kagoshimensis; assembly: GCA_021292105.1. NCBI lineage: Eukaryota > Metazoa > Mollusca > Bivalvia > Arcoida > Arcidae > Anadara > Anadara kagoshimensis. The sequence goes on from CM037859.1 coordinate 64,116,910, forward strand.
TGCGTTGATGCAAGCACTGAGGCGGTGACGCATAGAATTGACGTAACGGTTAACCACATGACATGCAATGTTTGTCCATTCATGTAGGACACGATCAAAATCAGCAAGTGTTGTAATTTGATGGTTTGCTCTCCCTCGTCAACCCAATTCATTCCATTCGACAAATTTATTTCAATTATTAAATTCACACTCAATTTGAATAAATATAAAATAAACCAAACAAATGCATGGTTGGTTTTTACAAGAATATTTTAGTCATATTTAAGGTTCAATTATTGATAAATATTTACATGTAAAGGTTGACAAAGTTAGATTTCAAAGTGTGAGTATTTTGTTGTTATCAGCTTCTAAGTAACGAAATAATTATCGAATGACCATCAGTATTGCTAAGAATTAAATCGGTAAGAATAAAACACTTTCTGACTACCGTGTATTATACTTCTGTGTATCTTTATTTCTGATTTACACGTTTATCATCATAAACGTCAAAAAAACTATTATTTTATTTTAGTTCTGGAGTGGATAAGGAAACTGGTGCTAAATATAAAATATGTACAAACACTACTGATGAGAAATTGTATTCCGAAACGCCCGTCTAGTGCCATACAATTTTTAAAATTGGTGTTATATGTATTTTATTCATGACTGTTTACATGCACGGCTCTTAATAAACTCTCTGACGATAAATTATTTGATCTATCTTACTACGTAACCTTTTGCTCATGTTTCAGAAACGTATAATGCTTTTACATTCTAAGAATACGTAATCAAACTAGTAGACAATTTTGTTAAACCTCACGGCAAGGATGACAGTTTTATACTTACATGTTTTACTTAAAGCAATTTGCTAATTATCTTTTTTAAATTTAGGATAGAATCAAATTCTTTTTTTTACAATTGACAATTAATCAAAAACAAACATACTAATCCATTTCCAAATCACAATCCAGAAGCAAAGTAAAAACTTTGGAACTGACAAGTTAGGTTAGACACGTGATCTTCCACCAGGGAAGTGAGGCTGGGTGCTCCGGAAGGGTAAGCACCTCCTGTTTAGCTAGCTACACCCGCCACGCGTGTAATCAAAATTGTGTGAAAGGAACATGGAACTATGAGACGTCAAATATATCCAGGACAATCCTGGACACAGAGACATCAAACTTATCAACAATACTGTGATGACGGCCATAAAAAATTTAAGGGGCCTTGTAAAGGCTAGGCTTGTAATATCTCCGAGTCAACAATTTATTTGCAAGCAGTCTACTTCGTTGTACAAATTCCCCGTATTGGGAAGAAGCTCTACCATAGCATGTTAATTAGCTTTTCAACATCTTCAAAATAATTTTTATTTCATATTTTTTGTCCAAACACTACTGATGACGAATTGTATTCCGAAACGGCCGTCTAGTGCTGTGAAATTAAAACTGGTATAATATGTAATTGGGAAATAAATCATCATCAACAAGAGGAGCAGGTACATTGCTGCTAAGAAATGGAAAGTTGACAATAGAAAAATTGAAGAAATCAAATTTGTCATGAGTTTCAAATGTAGCCTTTCGTAGGCATCATAATTCGGGTTAAGTCTAAATATCAAGCAGAACTTGAAGAATCAGTCGTATCTTTTATTTAAAGCTCACTAGGATAGATGACATTTGCTTTGTCTCAAAATTTAGTATTGCTAAGAGTCATCAATATATCTGCATGTGGAGATGAATGATTTGGCGACACATTAACTAGGTTCTGTATAAATTACTCTTCATAAGAATAAAGAAACAAATCAACACAGTTTGTTTCCATTGGTATATCGATTGCTGGCTGGAAAATTATATTATTAAACACAACAAATGTGTTATCTTTAAAAATTCCGTACATTTACAGTATATTTTTGTTTCGAATCCGTATGATGCTTAACAAAATCCCTGTATCCTTGTTCAGCACCAGGTATTTGTATCTTGGCTATATATTTGTATCATGGATACTGCATCGGTGACAACGTTGTTAAAATGCTGATTTAGAAACCCGATCTTAAGTTCTCTTCCAAAGGTCTTCATTCTAGATATTCATTTCTGTCAAACTTAAGACAACTAAATAGAAGATTCAGATGAAAAGTGAATTTGCCCCGATATCTCTTATCACTTATCATAATGAGGAATTAACCTAAACTTTATCAAGTTAGATTAAAACATAAAAAACACATTCACATATCTTTTTTTCGAAAATTATCTATAGTTCCAGGTCTTTTCATTTCCTGAGCCGATATCTCTGCTGGTGGCTGGTGCCCCGAGGATATCACATACTCAGTAGGCAATAATTTTGTATTATTGTCAGATATATACTATAATTGTCCAAATTTCCTGCAAGTTAAAATTTGAAATTTCTCAAAACTAAGGTATACTCCCTCATGCAAAGTATTTCCTTAGCTTAATTTGGTAAAATATATTTTGGTCTTTTGGGTAGCTTTTCAGCATCTTCAAAATAATTTTGGTTTCATAATTTTGGTCCAAGCATTACTGATGAGGAATTGTATTCCGAAACGGCCGTCTAGTGCTGTAAAATTAAAACTGGTATAATATATAATTACCAATTGGAAGGTAAAATTGATTCGAATTTCAGATGTTGAACGAATATCGAAACAACTTTACTTATTTTAATGTGTTTGACTTTATTTGCAAGTTTTTTTAATCTGTCATTGAGGTTGTGATTTGGCCATGGACATGTTTTTATTATGTACATTGATTATTAGTTTGTCTTTTTTTTGCCTGTTCAAGTGGTAACATATAATCTGATCTTGCTCTTTATATACATGTATATACAAAATTATCATGTTTGTTACAAGTATAGTTTTTATTGACATCAAACTAATCACAGAATATGTGTAACTCTAGTCAAATCAATTTGATTTTTTATGGTTAAAACAATTTAGATTACTACAATTTTTGCTAATTCATTTCTTTTTTTAGGAAAACTATAATGATATTATTGCATTTATAAAAAGAAATATATTTGAATAGGTTTATTTAGCTTCCAAATGGTACCGAGTAAAGATGAAATTAGTTGTATTGCTAGGTTTATTTGTGTCAACATTTTGGAATGCAGCTACAAATAGCGGTAAATTTATTTATTTATTTAACTTTTTGATTTTATTTATTTACTTTAAGTTATGTACTTTTGATAAATAACTTACTTTTATTGAATATAAGATTTCAATGTATAAACTAAAAAAAGCTATTTATTTTAATCTCCCACAAATAACATTTGAAACTCATTGAACATTTGTAAATTTTGGAGTCTCGGGTGTTATTTTCCAGCAAGACAACTTCATGTCTATATGATATGACGTCATTCAATTGTCCTTTGATTGTGACGTCACTGAAAGTCCGGACGTGGATGTGAAAATAGCAATTTCTCCCATGTTTTTTTCAAGTGGAAATCTCTATCTTAAACATAGGAAGATGGAAGAATAATAGAATCTTACACCGGTAACAGGGTAAGACAGAGATATCTCAAACTCGAATGAATATTTTCTATTATGCAGAACGAGCTAAAGCTCGTTCTGCACAGAAAATATTCATTCGAGTTTGAGATATCTCTGTCTTAGCCTGTTACTGGTGTAGAATTCTTTTCCTTACACAGTTGCAACATAAAACATGATTTGTAAATAAAAAATTGCATCCGTGCCTGCTGAAAATGACGTAATCAATTTGTTTACACATGTATATATAGGTATTGGCCTAACAAAAATTTTGATATATAGAATGTTTAGCTGTTCACAAATAATATATAGTAACTAGACTTTAGGTATGATATATGTAGCATTCTTAAGACAAGTTATAATTAATTTGCAAAAGTCTTTGCATATAATTTTCACATTCTCTTTAATTAATGTCATTGTCCATTGAATCCTTGCATGAGATATGTACTCAGCCTCAGGTGAGCGTTAATGGCCATGAGCCTCTGGTTAAAATTAGACATTTATTGTTATAACTTAATAACGGCGTAAGATAATTGTATGGAGTTTTTACTGTTGCTCTTCTCTTGCTACTTTCTTTAAATAGATGTCAAGATCAAAGGTCAAGGTCATGTCTCAGTTTTTTGTATTTCGATAAAAAATGTTATTTTTTAAACATTTGTCAGAAACTAAACTCTTGTTCAGAAACAGGTTAGAAGAATTACCTAAATTTTAGTTTCATTTTCTTTTCTTCGACCAGCAGACGACCTCATACCTGTTCAGGTATTAAAAAATGGTGACGTTTACAACTTTGTGGAAGGTCAGAATTTGACCATATTCATTAATCATCACATATTTGAAATCATACCTGGTGGAGAATTGTCTGTGATAGAACAGACAGACTCTATATTTAGTGACTTAAATCGAAACTTGTTAAATGAGGATAAAGTGATTACCCTTGGCATTCATTTAATTAGACTATGGAGCATAGAGTATGACTGGCAAGGACATAATATATACTGGCTACAACATGGCTTAATTGAGGTCGCGGATGCAAACGGGAAATATAGGAAATCATTGTACAAGATTAATACTGGTTATAGCATGGCAATAGACCCCAATATTGGGTAAGTACAAGAAAACTATAACCTTGTTTTATAAAGAAAAAAAAAGGTCTGTCCTTTTATCCGAAACAAAATTTTTCATAAATTTTCACAGCCACTTGAAATTGTGTAAGCGTGTTTTGTATGGGGTCCCATACCACCGATTTCAAGTCTACCAAACATCTATTTCCTGTTTACCGATAATTTTTTTTCGGACTATCAGGTGCCGAAGATCGCTTTGTTAAGTTTTAAACCAATAATGCAACGTACAAAAATATTTACCTTGTACCTGTATCTCCATCAAACACTTTTATTTCTTGATTGTCGTTCAGCAATAAAACTGTTCATAATCACCTCTGCATTTAAAAGATTTTCTTTAAATTGTATTATTGTCGTCTTTTCATTGCATTCCTCAGTCACAATCTTTTGCTGGTATTGTTTATTTAATTTTCAGATATTTTTTCATCCAAACTGAAATTTAAAATTCTATTTGAAGAGGTAATTTCTGTGACTTTCTGTTCTAGAGATTTAATTTCATCACATTCAGTGGCATAGTGTTCCTTCTTGTTATTGCTTTGTAAAATTCATAATTATAGTGTCACTTCTTTTTCTTTTTGAGTTTATTTACAAATTCTGGTATCTTAAATTCTCATGTTATGCTTTCAACATCAGTATGTGCTTCTTCATTTGACATTTTCTCATTGTTCCGACATTTTCTCATTTTATCGCAGTGATCCCTAATTTTCGAAACAGTTCCATATTTTATCTTTACATATAGCAAACTTTCATTGAGACCATTGCAGTTGCTTTAAAAATCATTTTCAAATTCTGCTGCTTTGCTTGCTGATTTTTCAGGAGCACAAATTTGAACTGGAACAGAAGCTAAATATTCATACTCAGTTCGATATTTTTCTTTTTTTATGTAAAAGTGTCTCATTTTGTTCTGCTTCAAGCTTTCGCATTCAGGCGTCCTTATTTACAAAAACTTAATAAGAAAGCTTGCTTAAATTCAACACAACTAAGTATTTTCTTTTGATATTCCAAGCAGATTTACAGGCCTATTTATTATTGTTCAATGTTGCTAAACGTCGCATCAGAACGAGAACTACAGGTCCGTTCTAAAAGTAACGTCACCCAATAATTTAAAAAAGAAACGCCTTACCCATTGTTTCTGTATTTAAGTAGAAATAAAGAGTTAGCATGAAATTCCTTTAATGAAAAACAGCTTTTATACATTAAACAATACATAACTAAGAGTTATTGTTTAGTTGATGCTGCTTTTGCTTTGATGCTGGCTATTATTTGTCTTGACATACTCTCAAACGCTTCTTTGCACTTGGTTTTTATTATCTTATCCCAGTGACTTTTCATGAAATTTTTGAGAGTAAAATTTGATCTAGGATTAACCTTAGCGACTTTCTTCTTTAAATTATTTCATGGGATTCATCTCCGGAGAATGACCGGGCCATTCTAGAACGGTGTATTTTTAGATTGTATAAAATTTGATGTCAATTTTGAGGAATATAACTATAAATGTGCAACCAAAATTGGAAAAGGAAAATGCACGAAAAATACACGATAAAAATTGACACGAAACATTTAGTATTCATTATTTTAAACTGAAAAATTAAAATCACTCAGACCTTATTCCAGTTTCACCAAATAATCTTTAAAATCTTATTATTATTCTGCCTAAAACGAGGTTTTGTAGTTGCCAGTATTATTTGAAAACCAAACTTCAACCCAACATTTTTTACAATTTCACCATAGATTAAATATTTTTTATATATTTTTCTTTGAATTGAGATATGTATTTGATTTTGAGTTATTTAACTGTTTGAAGAAGTTAGTTAAATTCAATGGATTTTAATTGACATTTAAACAGTTTTAATTTACAAAATTACTTGACATCATATTTTTGACAACAAGTGTATAAAACGTTGTGTATATGTAATTAAGTGTTTAATGAAACGGTTCAATTAAATTTGTAACAACCACTGCAATGGAATAATGAATCAAATTATTTTAGATTCTATACAAGGGAGTGACGATTCTTTTTGGAAATTTAGGGGTATGGATTAATTTATTAATAAGTTCGAGTATGTGAAGCGCGAGTGTGTTTTATGTTCTGCCTTCCAGCGCTCACTCAACTCAGGGCGACTTTAAGATGCTAGCTCACTGAGTCAGTTCGCGTACCACTGCCTCAGTCACGTTACAATAACACTGGGTAAAGCAGTAAGACCAGCAGCAAGGAAAAAGTAACTTTCCCACATGTGGTCTGAGCGAGACTCGAACTCACCTATAATTTTACCGTAAGCAAGAAACTATATTAAGAATAAATAGTACAATTGCAAACATTTTTATCACATATGTAATCATTATATATTCCTCAAGTTCTGCTTCACATCTAGACTTAAACATAAATCATGACGCAAACGAAATGCTACATTTTAAACTTTATGACAAACGTGATGACGTCAATCTTTTTCTATGCAGCAATAAATTAATACGTTATTGTAAAGCTTGTTCCCACTACAGGGACTTTGTACCACGACGCAGCCTGCTTGCAAATAAATTGTTGACTCCTATTGCGCCTAAGCTCATTAAGGCCCTCAAAAAGTTTTATGGCCGTATTTAAAGTATTGTTAATAAGTTTGATGTCTCTGTATTGAGAATTGTCATGGACATATTTGACGCCACATAGTTCCATGTTCCTTTCGTACAATTTTGATTACACACGTGGCGGGTGTAGCTAGCTAAAAAGGAGGCACTTATCTTTCCAGAGCAACTGGTCTGACTTTCCTGGTGGAAGTTCACTTGTCTAACACGACTTGTCAGTTCAAAAGGGTTTACTTTGCTTCTGGATTGTAATTCAAAGATGGATTAGTGTGTTTGTTTTTGTATCAAGCAAATAAACAGCAGAAATGTATATTTACTGTTAACACCCATATATTACACTGTAAAAGGTTTTATTTTTAATTCCCATGTTTCACGTAACCAAATTGTTGGTTGTTTTATATATAAATAGACTATGACTCTTGGAATGTATGTTCTTCACTGTCTGCAGATTTTAAACAGCCCTGACTATTCAGATTTAAACAAGTTCTGACTACATTAAAGTCCTGATTTGTTTGAACTCATCAAAAGGTAAATAAGTACAATAGTGTTATATATCAGAGGACAGGTTACAATATTCTCAAGTAAATAGAAGAAATATTCTCAAACCCAAGAAATATGTATATTTATCTTTTTCATTACAAGCAATCGTTTTAAAATTTAATAGCTGCAATATTGCTGATGCGGCTATAAACAATAATCTACTCGCTCACTCATTTGTTTTTATGTATATTAATCATTTTCATTTTTATTACAGGCAATCTTTTTGAAATTTAGTACTTGTTTTTTGGCAGTGAACTATTAAATGTTGACAGTTGTTTAAATGGAATACAGTAATAATAATAAAGTAATAATAGTAAATCTAAATAATGATACAAAATGCCATTATTAAGTATAAAACATAATTTTAAGTCAGAATCAACATCGTTTTATTGGTTTTCATGTGATTTTTAAGGTCGCCGCAATGTTTGATTCAGGCTCCGATTTCTGGCAAAGGATACAAACATAAATCGCTTGTGTTTAAATGATTGTTCTAAAAATAATCTTAATGTCTGTGCAGAAAACATTTTTACAAATTACAAATGATGAGTGTCATTGCAACGGAAGGCTTATAAGAGATAATCGAATTTTCAACATGTGTACACCTAATGCATTTCTTCGCTAATACTGTAGACATAGACAAAGGTAACATCCTACACGTTAAAATACATTTCTGAACATTACATTATGCATTTATTCTATAAATATATGGTTATTTTGGGCGCCAACTATTAGCAATTTCGAAGCGTTTTTTGACATGTTTTCCAAATGCATCACCTTTGCTTTAATTTACCTACATTTTTTTTATTGTCTGATCCATGTTTTTCATCAGCAGATTTCTTCTGTTTATTAAACAGATCATTATTTCATATATTTGGTGGAGAATCCCCTGGGATAGAGACAGCTGATATGGCCGGCATTGAGGCTTCAAGAAAAGTCATTGTTACAGGAACTTCAGTCATTAGCTCAGGTGAGATAAAATGGTAAAAGGTATAACATAATTGACACCAGTAATAATTTAATGTTAACTTTACAGCACTAGATGGTCGTTTCGGAATACAATTCCTCAACGGTAGTTCTTTGACCAAAATTGTGAAATCAAAATATTTTCAAAGTGTTTAAAAGAATCTAAAAGATCAAAGTTAAATCACCAAATTAGCCATAAAAAGACTTTTCATGGGATTATACCTTAGTTGTTTGAAGATTTCAAATTTTAACTAGTTGTACATGTATATAGTTTACAGTTGTATATTTTTGACAATAAAAACGATTGCCTACGGAGTTAAAAATGTGAAACGGTGCACCGCGTTTGTTTGCCTTTTTTCTTTCTAAAATGAGCAATACACATTTAACTTATAATATATTGTCAGTTCGTTCTTCGGTTGAAAATACAGTAAAACCTCTCTAAACCGGACAAGCTCCGGACCATACATTTTGTCCGGTTTAGGGAGGTGTCCGGTTTAAGGAGGTTTTGAAATTTTAAACCTAGCTTATCTCCCCTTAACTGAATGTGATAAATGTCAGAGAAGCCATAATCAACAATACTGTACATGTTAATGTATTATAGGATATGCTATATGTAACAGCACTGTGAATTGGTTTTAAATCATCTTTAGTTCATTTTCTTAATAGGATTTTTTTAGGGTACTCAAGACAAACGACACTACCTTTATCAATCCCTGACAGGACAACAATAATGTTGACACCTTTCCAGTCTCCTTGATCCAAAAGGTGTTACTATATAATAATTAACAAAACAACTGTAGCAACTATAGATAAAATTATGAGATTATATAGAAGTGCTTATCTTAAGTTATCGTGTCAATTAACAAGTAAATTAATGAACAAATTTAGATTAGAAAGAAAAATCACAAAAAGAAATAGAAAAAATATATAGATGAAAAATATTTAAAATATAAATACATGAGTAATTAAATTAAATACCAAATATTTTAAATAAGAATAAAAAATAATTAAAAAAAACTTATGAGTGTCCATAATTGAATATCATTATAAATCTGTTTAAAACTAATATATTTAAAAAGGAAAAAAAACAAGTAGTTAAAAAAACCAAAATGTTGTCCGGTTTAGAGAGGTTCAATTTTAAGGATATAAGCAACTTGGGACTAAAAAGTTTGTCCGGTGTCCGGAATAGAGAGTGTCCGGTTAAGAGAGGTTCTTGTTAGTTGAAATAAAGAAGGATAAATTCGGGACCAAATATTTTGTCCGGAATAGAGAGTTGTCCGATTTAGAGAGTGTCCGGTTTAGGGAGGTTTCACTGTAGTGGCATTCATTTTTCTTGACTTATTGTGATCGTTGTTTGTTTGACATCGTGCATAACAAGCAGATACATAGTTTCCGCTTCTTCCTCCAGAATCAATGAGACATTGATAATGAAAAGTAACTAGGGTGTCCCTAGGTCAAAGCCCTTCAAGTTTGCGAAATCAGTTGACCTAGACCAACATTTAAGGTCACATTGACCTTTAATTGTTCAATCTTTAAACATTTTTAAATTGGACCTAATTAACCAAATAGAAATTGAAACTTCATATATGGCATTGTAATATGAAGTTTTACCAAGTTTGCAAAATATTCAAGGGGTTGAAAAAATATCTAAAAGATCAAAACATATTTAACCAAGGTAAGCTAAGGAAATACTTTACATTAGAAGTATACACTAGTTTTTGAGGATTTCCATGTTTCAACTAGCAGCATATTTAGATACTAGTATAGTCCTGACAATAGAAAAGTATTGACTACAAAGTTTGCGATGAACTTGCGTAAACATCCACCAACAATTACCTGCTCGGTGATTGAAACTACATAATATGTCAGTCAAAAACAAACATACTAATCCATATCCGAATCACAATCCAAAAGCAAAGTAAAAACTTTGGAACTGACAAGTTAGGTTATACACGGGAACTTCCACCAGGGAAGTGAGGCCGAGTGCTCCGGAAGGGTAAGCACCATCTGTTTAGCTAGCTACACCCGTCACGTGTGTAATCAAAATTGTGTGAAAGGAACATGGAACTATGAGACGTCAAATATATCCAGGGCAATCCTGGACACAGAGACATCAAACTTGTCAACAATACTGTGATGACAGCCATAAAACTTTTTGAGGGTCTTGATAAGCCTAGGCTTGCAATATCACTGAGTCAACAATGTATTTGCAAGCAGCCTACTTCGTTGTACAGTGTTATTTTTACAACATTATATAACCGTTTCAGAATTTAATTCCTCAGAAATGCGTTGATTAAAACTGTGAAATTTTATCAAGGGGTTGACAAAATGTCAAAAGGACCAAATTTTAGCTAAGGAAATACTTTGAGTATACCTTAGTTCTTGAAGATTTTCATATTTTAACTAGTAGCATGTGTAGACAATAATATATTTCTGACTACACAAAAGTATTGCCATCTTAGTTTGTGATATTCTCGGCGAAACATCTTCCAGCAGATATAAAGACTCAGTGTTTGAAATTACATAATTGACTAGTGTCAAGTTTTCTGCACTTGACGGTCGTTTTAGAATACAATTCTTCTTTAGTAGTGCTTAGACAAAATCCAAATTTTATCACGGAGACCAAAATATATTTGATCAAATTAATCTGAGAAAATTAAATACTTTGCATGTGGTACTATACCAAAGTTTTTTAAATGTTCATACTAGTGTATTAACTAGCTGCAAATTTAGACAAGTTTACTGCAATGAACTGTCTAATCCCTCATCAGCAGAGTTATGGATTGCAATTATGAAAACAAAGTTTTTATTGTTGTTATTTCTTTAAAATTATTAAAACGATTGCCAATCTTATTTTGTAGAAGCTGTGTCCATGATTTTAGACACCGAAAAAGGGCTTGTCTATTGGTCCGATACAATATTACATAGAATTCAGAGATGTTTTTACGATGGTAGTCAGCTGGAACTTGTGAAACTGTTTACATCAGATGTTAAGATTACCTCTATAGATATTTATAAGGATACGATTTACTGGATCCAGTACAATGCTGTTACCGTTAACGCGTTGTCTTTGTCATCAAGGACGTCAAAACCAATTAAAGTCATACCGGAATCAGTACTAACAATACAGTATCCGGGCAATATAAACTTCACTACTTCTAAAATATTTATTAAAGTGTTTGACCCAAAGACATCAATGAAGCAAGGTAAGAGTAATTTTGTGTGTGTGTGTGTGTGTGTGTGTGTGTGTGTGTGTGTGTGTGTGGTGTGACTTTAATGCATATGTCTGATAACACCTAACGTATCAAGTAGCTCACACTGTGCATGACAGATAAATAGGTCTTAATAATAGAAGAGAGAGGGACTTAGGCATATTACATTTCTTTCAAAGGAGGTATGTGGTAGGCATGTCTTTTCTGAATTTTTTAACATACTAGTTAGTAATGTGGTTTTTGAAAAAGCCCAGGTATATAAGTTATGTAGTTTACCTCGTAAGTACCTTTCTTAAACAGGCAAGACATAGTTGTTGTGTGGTTTTGTTTATTTTGTAACAGATGCCAGGCATATATGTAATGGTTGTCGCTAATGTGTTTTTTGAAAAAAGATCATGCATACAATTTATGTGGATATTGACGTCAATGTCTTTTGTGAAAAAAGGACAGATATACATGATATTAGTTATGAAGTTTTCATCGTCAGTGATTTTACTGAAAAAAGCAGGACATATTTGTTATGTGGTTTTCTTTCAAAAATGACCTAACATACCATATATGTGGTTATTGCCATCAGTCTCTAAAAAGGAAAGACTTATTATTTATGTGGTTGTCGTTGTCAGTCATTATAAGAGTGCATATTTCAGTCCTTTTTTCGATTTTCAACTAAAACTCTATGTTCGTCTGATTCTGTCGTTACAAAAGTTTATATATTTTTCTTTAATTGTAGACCGAAATCAAACTTTACTGCTGACAGCAAAGTGTCCACAGTTGTTTCTACTATCAAAATATCCACCGGGTTATAGGTGTGTTTGTGGATCAGATTACTATCAAATCAACAACGAAACATGTCAAAGATACGAAGGTTTGTTAATTTCAGACAGTTGTCGATACATATAAAGCGGCGGGTTTAACTTAGTTTCTTTTAGCAAATATTCCAGGTTGTTTTTGGGGGGTTGGAGTTGGTTTTTATGATTATAAAGGGTTATTTTTGTTACAAAAACGGTTAATATTACTAGTATTGCATGAAATGCTAGATGTATAACAATAGGCATTAAAATTATTTGAATAATGACTTGGCAAGGGGTTAACGTTATTAAAATAATATTACAATGTTTTTTAGATGTTACAATAATTGGTACTTCGTCTCGTCATAAAAAAATTTCCCTTTTCCAACATGGGACGATAGAGACGCTGAACAACGACTTTCCAATTCAGTTTTATGACATCGATTTCGGAGAAACAGACAACGATGTAATTTTTAGTTCGTTAACCATGCCAATGTATAGTTCAACTATCACAAATTTTACACAAAATATAACACCAATAAATTCAACATTATTTATGTATGCGTTCCTTGTGGCTTATGACTGGCTAACTAAGAATATTTATTACGCAATGGAAGGAGGAGGAAATATTCAGCACACTATGATTCATGTATTAAGCAGGCATATGTACAGCTTGGGTGTACTTGCATTTACCGGTCGACCAAGTGCACTTTCTTTAGATTGTGAAAGCGGGTAAGTATTAAATTCTTTTGATTTTGCGTTCCCCGTACCTTTGCCACTACGGAAGCTCATATGGTATAGTGCTTGCTTGGTATGTGGGATATCATGGGTTTAAAGGTCACCGGTCACCAAATTTATCAATTTTGTATTTTGCATTCCTATGGGTAGAGTAGTCAATATTGATGTGTCTGACGGTTTCCCACGCCTTACATTTACCTGTAATACACTAAAACCTTACCTTAACGAACTGCTAATACTCGGTAGTTTCCGACACCGCTCGTAACTTTCCGGCGACCTAATTGATGACGTACATGATGTTAAGCTGCTGAGGAAAGACACATTACCTATATATGTATCCATATATTACATGTGGGTTTGTGTGGCGTTTTGAAGGGTTTTAAAGTTTGATTTCAAGTCAAAATGATATATTTTGTGAAGTTTGGATATAATAAAATCACAATGACCGATGAACATGTTTTTCCACAAATTTAGAACAAATTAAAGCCAGATTTACACAATTCATTTATGCAGCTTTTTAATTGTTTTGAATGTAATTAGATTAAACATTATGAGATAATATAAGTCAGGGAAATAAGAGTGGTATAATCATTTAAGACAATTCTAATTATTATGAATGAATTCAGTCAAATATATAGATTTTAAACAATTTTAATTTTCAAAATTAATTTAATTCCGTTATTCAATCAGTTCACCAATTCACACGTTCAAACAGGGACGTATGTCTCGTTCAAATTAACTAATCTAATTTAACTTTCAGAATCCATCAAAAATGACAAATAACATTTACCGGGTATATCAGAAAGATATACGCACGTGTCAATTAATGTTGCATATTGTAAGGTAAACTCTGTTGATTACAGGTGGTAGATGTCTACTTCAAAACAGGATGTTTCCCAATGTAGCATATTGATAATCTCTTAATTACTAGTATGTTAGGGGTGTAAATCACACTTTGAACGATATTAATTTATTGTGAATAAATGAAAGTTTCACTCGAGTTTTGAGTTCTTAGTCGAGCATAATTCCGCTGGTATCACATTTTGATGACGTTCTTTTTATCCCATTAAAATTAAGCGTAATAAAGTTATTATATAAAATTTTTTATTTTTTTAATGTTATCATGGAAACAGTAATGATGATGATGATGATGATGATTTCTATTATTATTAAACTTACTGCAAATAAGGAATAGGAAGCTATTGAATTAAAATTGTTTTCATATTTTAAAGTAATACTGGGGTGAAATATTTTATTTGAGAGACAATAAGAATTTTGTTTAAAAACCTTTATTTTGATATTTTCGTTGTACAAAAAACTACATGTCTTGCGCCCAGATTCTATCCGAAAGCGTGTTTTTTCATTACATGAGTAAATAATAATAATAATAATAATAATAATAATAATAATAAATCGTTTATTTTAATCTAAAAAGGAATTAAAAATGGAACATTTTCTAAAACAAATATGAATTAAAATCAATTTGAGGTCATAATATAGCTGTACTAGAGGGAAGAAAAGATTTTTTTAAATAAAAAACAAAAAATTTGGGTTCTTTTATTATTCCTTATGATAAATAGATAAAAATAAATAAATAAATAAGTTTATTAATAAATTAATCAGAGATATGTAAAGATAATTAAAATGATATGAGATATTAATAAAAATTAATGTGAACAATATTTTAAATAAAAAACGGAAATTTGGGTTCTTTATTATTTGTTGTGATAAATAAATAAATAAATAATTAAATAAATAAATAAATAAATAAATTTCAAAAGAAATGTAAAATGATGTTTTGTAAAAGTATTAGTAAATAGTATATCATACTTAGAGCAAACACAAATATACGGTTTTTTTCTTTATTAATTTCTTATTATTATGTTTATTTTTTATTTATTTTTTTCTGCTGAAGGAAACTGAAATACCCAATGCTAAGAAATAAATAAATATATTAAAACACTAGAAGTTATTTCCGATAAATCTGGGTAATAAATGCAGTTCACTACACAAGCTTCATTTACTAAATAGCTGGGATAACACTTTCTGCGTCACTTCCGGTTTTGTGCCCTTTTACTACCAAAGGGAGATAACACAGTTTTTCAACAGTTTCAGGACTTTAATTTACGCTGTAGAAAAGGACAGAAATGATTAAAAAATGTTATTTGTGGCTAAAACGACTTTTTCTGATGTAATCTTTCGGAAAATAGTACTAAAAAAAATTCGGTTTTTGGTGACCGGTGACCTTTAAACCCCGATCGGGTCTTATCCAGGTAGTAACAGTTCCTTCGTCAGTCATTTAAAAATGAGAGTCTCTTGGAAGATACTTTAAAAATCAATGTTCCGTGTTAGGGCAGGTGTGGCACGTAAAAGAAACACCCCTGTGCATTTCCCTAAGTGCAATGCAAAAGTAAAAAATTCTACCGCTTCATCTATATCTGATGATGTCTTGATATAAGTGAAATATTCTTGACTGGCACATAAAACCCAATTCAATCAATCAATCCCCGTACCAAGTCTATATCAATATATTTTGAATTATTCTTTATATTGTTTCTTCTTTTATTTTGTGGGTCTCGATGGTCGAGTGACCTAAGGTATGAGCTTAGGGTTTGAATCATTCCCGGGACATACCCTAATGTAAGAAAGTTGTCGGTCGTTTGCAGACGTTCGAAGCTTTTCTCCAGACACTCTTGTTTTTTCCTCGTTACCAAAACTAGCTACTTTTTTTACAAGTGAAATACTCTTGAACCCCATTGGCAATCAATCATACACAGGTTACAGACCTCAGTTGTAACTTGACACTCAAAATTTGCCAATTTTGGCCTTAACACACTTAGTGTTATGCACCCATATTTCAATAATTTTGCTGAAACAACATGAATGTTGATACTTTTTCAATTCAGGAGAATTAAAACAATATTTTTTTACTGCATTTATGACCCAAATGCAAATTTTCACAATTTTGGAAAACATTTTGTTTCCATGGCAACCACACAAAAAATTGCAAAATATTACCCCCAAATAGGCCATATTCATAGAATCAGATGGTAAACAAACCTCGAACTACATACAATGGCACACATTTTTCCTGAATCCTTAAATATTCCACTTTTTCTTTGTGAAGGAAAACCAGGGTCTTGTCTGATTCATTTTTTCAGAAATTTGAGAAATGTGCCAACCATGCTAAAAGCACATGGCAATGTTTACACCAAAAATGTGGTCTTGCCATAGAAAGTGTATGGTGCGGTGGAAGTCCTTACACCGGAAATATAGTGCTATAGTCAATCAATTCAGGTTTAAATTTTTGCAAACCTAAAAACCTCTCACCTTGGCAATATTGCAAAGTACTACCTATTAACAAATTTAAATAAGCACGGTCTAAGGAAAGGCATCTGGGTTTGTTTTATGCACTACTTTTGACCGTCCCACATCTGGCCTTATCACGACTGAGGTCTAATACCACAGGGGTTTTATTGTGAATGTCTTTATTTATTACGATGTTTTGAAATTGTGTAAAAATATGAACAATGTTTTGTGTCATAGTTATAAAACTTTTCAATTTGCTCTACCTTGGCTGGTATGGCCAAACTGGATTGATCATAATATTTTGCTTTATTTGTTTTAGACTGGGATTTTACCCATAAATCTAGTCAATGTATTCAAATATTCAACCTTTAAACTTGTCTTATTTTAACTGGTATTGAGCAACTAGCTAAACATTATTGTATTGCCTTCCATTGATTCTCTTTTTAGACTTATTTTCTTCACGAGACCAAATATGGGTCAAATATTAAAATTTGGATTGGATGGCAGGATGTATGGCAGGAGTGTCATTGCTTTAACTAATGGTTTTATCACAAACGGACTAGCCTTGGATTTAGATGAAAACAAAGTATACTGGAACGTCTTTTCCCTCTATTCAGAATTTCAAATGTGGCGATGTAGGTACTCTGGGATGGATAAAGAGCTTGTAAAGACAAACTTGTTTATATCTAGTATTGCTGTGTTTGAAGACTTCCTGTTCGTGGTAGAGATGGGCAAAATTGATGAACTTATTTTATCTAGGGTCAACAAAGATTCGATTGGTGATTTTACTGAGTTACACTCATTTAATGAAACTTATGACAAGATTACAATATACAACCACAGAATAAGAGAAAAAGGTAATGTGATAGATTTGACAAGAGTCAAAGACGTAATAAGATTTCTACTGCTAGAGACATGAGAATCTAGCGGGAATTGCATTATCCAGATCCATGTCTCGAAGACTACTGCCTCAAATTTATATTATCGTTCTCTATATAAATAATTGTTTGACCGACCTCATGTAATTAATTCTTAATTGCTGATGACTGGATGATTGATTTATTATAAAGGCTTAAATGTTTAATATTTAGAATTTCGTATTATACCGATTTAAATTTCACAGAACTAGACGGACGTTTTGGAATACAATTCATCATCAGTAGTGCTTGAACCGATAAATATGAAACCAAAATATTTTAGCTCACCTGAGACGATATTATTGGCATTGATGTAAAGGTCATTTTGGCATATGAATGAAGTTTATAGGTCCTAATGTCAAGGTGACATATGCAAATAAATACTGAAATGGCTAAATATATAAAAAACCATACACTTTCTGTATATATATATATGTATATTAGAGTATTGTATTTATAAGCCTAACTATCATCATTGTGTTATATATTTGAAGGTCATGGGTTCAAATGGCAAGGTCACATATGCAAAACAAATATTGAAATGGTCATTTATCTAAAAAATTACCTTTTTGTATAGGCATGTATATTAGAATATTATTGGTATTGATATAACGGTCATTTTAGCATATGAATGAAGGTCATAGATTTAAAGGTCAAGGTCGCAGAAATGAATACTAAAATGGCTAATTATCTCAGTAACTTTAATTTTTTTTGCTTAGGCATGTATATAAGAATATTGTAGGTATCGACATAAAAATCATTTTGATATAATAATAAAGATGCAAACAAACACTAAAATTGCCTAGTTTTTTTATTTTAGATGTTTATAAATATACTGCAGCTACATGTTAGATGTTTTAGTTGACAATATGTAATTAATTTGCAAAAATCGTCCTTAGGCCTCTAGTTTAAATATGTTAAAATATTAAAAGGACCAAAATACATTTTACAAAATTTAGCTAAGGAAATACTTTGATAGAGGGGATATTGAATATTTTAGCTACATGAGCTATTGTCATCTGTCTCCGTCCGTAGCCTGGCATGTATAAACTTTACACATTTTACATTTTAATCAATTCTTAAAAAACTACAGGCCAAATTAGCTAATGTTTAGCAGAAATAATGACAAGGTAAAGGGCTTTCAGTTTTGCACAATGATAGGGTCATGTCCTCTTGGTGCCCTATAATGAGGAAATTGTAAAAATTTTAAAAATCATCTCTTAACATAGAAAAGACAGAGCTTATATTTTCTATGACAAACATACTTAAGACACCTATTTTTAGAATTTGCACAAATGGTAGGTGTAGGGGCCAAATTGGGGAAATGGCAAGGTACTTAAGGGTAAATTGCTAAAATACGTGTAGTTTCAATATACCTGGAAAGGTATAAATTGTTTCTATAAGTACGGTCAGTTTGACATACGAATGAAGGTCATGGATTCAAAGGTCAAGGTCACATATCCAAACAAATACTGTAATGATTAATAATATCAAAATTATAAACGTTTTGTATAAGCATATGTATAAGAATATATTAGCTATTGATGTAATGATAATTTCTGAAATATGAATGGAGGTAATGGATTCAAAAGTGACGGTCACATGACATATGAATTAACATATGGGTTCAAAAGTCCAGATCATACGAAAGCCAGCGAATACTGCAATGGTTAATTATCTCAAAAACTATCTTGTTTTGTAAAGCATGTCTATTAGAATATTGACGGTATTGAATAAATTGTCATTTTGATATATAAATGGAGGTCATTGGTTCTAAGATCAAGGTAATAGATGCAAACAAATTCCGAAATAGTCCATTATCTTGAAAACTATACAGTTTTTGTATAGACAAGCATATTAGAATATTGTAGGTATTGGCCTAACGATCATTTTGATATATGAATGAACGAATGATGGTCATTGGTTTAAATGTCAAGATCACAGATGCAAACGAATGCTGAAATTGTTAACGATCTCAAGAACTATAAAAGTTATGTATATTAAAATATCATTGGTATTGATGTAACGTCAATTTTGATATATGCATGAGGGTCATGGGTTCGAAGGTCATGGTCATAGATGCAAACGAATGCTTAAATGGTTAATTATTTTGAAAACTATAAAATTTTTGTATAGGCATGTATATAATAATATTGTAGTTATTGACCTAATGATCATTTTGATGAATGAAGGCCATGGGTTCAAGGTCAAGTTCACAGATGTAAACGAATACTGATTAATTATCTCAAACTATAAACTTTTTGTATAGGCGTGTATATTAAAATATTGTAGGTATTTACATAAAGATCATTTTTTTATATGAAGGAAGGTCGTGTTTTCAAAGGGCAAGCTCGCAGATGCAAATGAACAATTTAAAGCTTTAACTATTTTAGCTGTTAATAAATACACTGTAGTTATACCTTAGATGTTTTATAGGGAACATTCGTAGGACAAGTTATGATTAATTTGCTAAAATCCTGAAACATTGACCCTTACTGCTGGAATTTTGGACATTACATTGGAATTTATGTATTTCACCATTGAACCACTGCATGTGATATGTACATGCCCTTAGGTAACCGATATGACCCTTGAACCTCTTGTTTGTTATGAACCACTGCGGTAGCTCAGTTGGTAGAGTGCTCGCTCCGTAAGTGGGAGGTCGTGGGTTTGATCCCTGGCTGGGTCTGACCCAAGACTTGAAAGTGGGTAGTGACTGTTCTTTCGCCAAGCACTCGGCATTACAAAATGAAAGTCACGGTTCTTTCGGATGGGAATTTAAAATAAACGAGGTCACGGTGGGCTTGGCACGCTAAAGAACCCTGCTGTATAATGCCATCAGCGCAACGCACAGGCAAAATTTCTGCAACTTCGCCTATACCTGGCGACGTCTCGATATAAGTGAAATATTCTTGACTGGGACGTTAAACACCATTACTCACTCACTCACTCTTGTTTGTTATGCAATTATTTTTTTCTTTGTGCAAAACAAAAAGAAAAATGATTTTCGTTCACAAAAGATTTCCCGAAAAGAAAGTAGACGTGCGATGGAGAGTTACTCTGAATGTATATGGGTTCTTGGTTAATGCTTAATTAATCGGGCAATTGTTAGAATGTTGCAAAATGAGCGATCTTATAATTTTTTTATTGAGTGTTTTGGTTAATGCTTAATTAATTGGGTAATTTTTAGAAGGTTGCAAGATGAGCGATCTTATAATTCTATTTATTGAGTTTTTTCAAACAATAAATAAGCTCATACACAACGGCAAGTACACATGGAATCGCAATAGTGTATAAATACAATGGTATCTTTCTATGATAACATCATGACGTCACTGAGAGCCATTTTGTTCATACAAACATAACGAAAGTTCTGACCATTAAAAATCCCCTAAAGAAAGGACGATTTAGTAATATCAATTTGATATCAAATGCACTCGAAAAACAAATTATCATATGAGCACCAATTTCACGTTCAAATAAGTTTAAGTTTGCATTTTAATTACTTTTGAAAGTACTTCAACAGATATTCATCAATTCGTCCTTGCCGAATTCGAAATTGTCAAAGCGTTGACCTGTCGGCTTGGCCTTTCATTAGGTTTATTAATATAGTACGACCAACCAAATGAATGGACCGTATTACAACTACGAGCTTATGCATGGACAATGCAGGTTTTCCTATGATACAGTTGAAAAATGCATATGTGATTGTATCAAGTAGAAATCGATCAAAATCTCAACGTCAACATTTTCAGTATTGTGACGTAACAATTTGAAGAACGACGTCATCATCGATGCCGTGAAAACAGGTACATTTGCGTGTTTATTCACAACAGAGCAACATGGAGGAAGATATTTTTATACAACAAGCAAATGAATACTACATTTATCCTGCATGTGACTGAAAAATTGTACTAGACTTAAAGCCCCAATATTGTTAGAATTTCCTATATTTTTTTGCAAATTCAAGTAGTTTGCGTGCATTAACATTCCGTGATACGTAAATAGCTACGTCATAAATGACATCATAGCTTTGGTATTTGCTAGAATTTTTAAACAAAATTTTGCAAAGAGACAGAAAATGGATTTTAATATATTTTAAAGACAAAAAATGTTTTTTGTGACAATTGAAGATTTCAACCAATTTCTACTTGATACAATCACATATAATATTTTTATATTAAACATCAAAGGAACAGGTCAATATTATTTACTTATAACTTTATTAATTATCACAAAACAAACACCGGTCCCATGTTACATTTCATTCGTCATTGCATTTTAGGCAGCAGTCCCTGTATGATGAACAATGGGAATTGCTCACAGTTGTGTTTAATATCTCCAAGGAAGCCTTATTATACGTGTCAGTGCGGAGACAAATACCTACTACAGAATGATAGGAAATCTTGTGGTAAGTAAACTTTGAATTGTGGAGACAAATACACACAACAGAATGATAGAAAATCTTGTGGTAAGTGGACACTGAATTGTGGAGACATATACACATTACAGAACAATAGGAAATCTTGTGGCAAGTCAACATTGAATTTTTGTGACATAAACACACTACAGAACGATGATAGGAAATCTTGTGGTAAGTAAACATTGCATTGTGGAGACAAATACACACTACTGAATGATAGGGATCTTGTGGTGAGTGAACATTGAATTGTGGAGACAAATACACACTACAGAATGATAGGAAATCTTGTGGTAAGTGAACATTGAATCGTGGAGACATATACACACTACAGAATGATATGAAATATTGTGGTAAGTGGACATTGAATTGTGGAGACAAATACATACTACAGAACAATAGGAAATCTTGTGGTAAGTGAACATTGAATTGTGGAGACAAATACATACTACAGAACGATAGGAAATCTTGTGGTAAGTAAACATTGAATTGTGGAGACATATACATACTACAGAACGATAGGAAATCTTGTGGTAAGTAAACATTGAATTGTGGAGACATATACATACTACAGAACGATAGGAAATCTTGTGGTAAGTAAACATTGAATTGTGGAGACATATACATACTACAGAACGATAGGAAATCTTGTGGTAAGTGAACATTGAATTGTGGAGACATATACATACTACAGAACGATAGGAAATCTTGTGGTAAGTAAACATTGAATTGTGGAGACATATACATACTACAGAACGATAGGAAATCTTGTGGTAAGTAAACATTGAATTGTGGAGACAAATACATACTACAGAACGATAGGAAATCTTGTGGTAAGTGAACATTGAATTGTGGAGACAAATACATACTACAGAACGATAGGAAATCTTGTGGTAAGTAAACATTGAATTGTGGAGACAAATACATACTACAGAACGATAGGAAATCTTGTGGTAAGTAAACATTGAATTGTGGAGACATATACACACCACAGAACGATAGGAAATATTGTGGTAAGTGAACATTGAATTGTAGAGACATATACACACTACAGAATGATTGGAAATATTGTGGTAAGTGAACATTGAATTGTGGAGACATATACACACCACAGAACGATAGGAAATCTTGTGGCAAGTGAACATTGAATTGTGGAGACATATACACACCACAGAACGATAGGAAATATTGTGGTAAGTGAACATTGAATTGTGGAGACATATACACACCACAGAATGATAGGAAATATTGTGGTAAGTGAACATTGAATTGTGGAGACATATACACACCACAGAACGATAGGAAATCTTGTGGTAAGTGAACATTGAATTGTGGAGACATATACATACTACAGAACAATAGAAAATCTTGTGGTAAGTAAACTTTGAATTGTGGAGACATATACACACTACAGAACAATAGGAAATATTGTGGCAAGTGAACATTGAATTGTGGAGACATATACACACTACAGAACAATAGGAAATCTTGTGGTAAGTAAACATTGAATTGTGGAGACATATACACACCATAGAACGATAGGAAATATTATGGTAAGTGAACATTGAATTGTGGAGACATATACACACTACAGAACGATAGGAAATCTTGTGGTAAGTGAACATTGAATTGTGGAGACATATACACACCACAGAACGATAGGAAATATTGTGGTAAGTGAACATTGAATCGTGGAGACATATACATACTACAGAACAATAGGAAATCTTGTGGTAAGTGAACATTGAATTGTAGAGACATGTACACACCACAGAACGATAGGAAATCTTATGGTAAGTGAACATTGAATTGTAGAGACATGTACACACCACAGAACGATAGGAAATCTTATGGTAAGTGAACATTGAATTGTAGAGACATATACACACCACAGAACGATAGGAAATCTTATGGTAAGTGAACATTGAATTGTAGAGACATGTACACACCACAGAACGATAGGAAATCTTATGGTAAGTGAACATTGAATTGTAGAGACATATACACACCACAGAACGATAGGAAATCTTATGGTAAGTGAACATTGAATTGTAGAGACATGTACACACCACAGAACGATAGGAAATCTTATGGTAAGTGAACATTGAATTGTAGAGACATGTACACACCACAGAACGATAGGAAATCTTATGGTAAGTGAACATTGAATTGTAGAGACATATACACACCACAGAACGATAGGAAATCTTATGGTAAGTGAACATTGAATTGTAGAGACATGTACACACCACAGAACGATAGGAAATCTTGTGGTAAGTGAACATTGAATTGTAGAGACATGTACACACCACAGAACGATAGGAAATCTTATGGTAAGTGAACTTTGAATTGTAGAGACATGTACACACCACAGAACGATAGGAAATCTTATGGTAAGTGAACTTTGAATTGTAGAGACATATACACACCACAGAACGATAGGAAATCTTATGGTAAGTGAACTTTGAATTGTAGAGACATGTACACACCACATAACGATAGGAAATCTTATGGTAAGTGAACTTTGAATTGTAGAGACATGTACACACCACAGAACGATAGGAAATCTTATGGTAAGTGAACTTTGAATTGTAGAGACATATACACCACAGAACGATAGGAAATCTTATGGTAAGTGAACTTTGAATTGTAGAGACATGTACACACCACAGAACGATAGGAAATCTTATGGTAAGTGAACTTTAAATTGTAGAGACATATACACACCACAGAACGATAGGAAATATTGTGGCAAGTGAACATTGAATTGTGGAGACATATACACACTACAGAACGATAGGAAATCTTGTGGTAAGTGAACATTGAATTGTGGAGACATATACACACCACAGTACGATAGGAAATCTTATGGTAAGTGAACATTGAATTGTGGAGACAAAAACACACTACAGAACAATAGGAAATATTGTGGTAAGTGAACATTGAATTGTGGAGACATATACACACTACAGAATGATAGGAAATCTTATGGTAAGTGAACATTGAATTGTGGAGACATATACACACTACAGAATGATAGGAAACCTTGTGGTTAGTGAACATTGAATTGTAGAGACATATACACACTACAGAATGATAGGAAATCTTGTGGCAAGTGAACATTGAATTGTGGAGACATATACACACCACAGAACGATAGGAAATATTCTGGTAAGTGAACATTGAATTGTGGAGACATATACACACCACAGAACGATAGGAAATCTTGTGGCAAGTGAACATTTAATTGTGGAGACATATACACACCACAGAACGATAGGAAATCTTGTGGTAAGTGAACATTGAATTGTGGAGACATATACACACCACAGAACGATAGGAAATATTATGGTAAGTGAACATTGAATTGTGGAGACATATACACACCACAGAACGATAGGAAATATTCTGGTAAGTGAACATTGAATTGTGGAGACATATACACACCACAGAACGATAGGAAATCTTGTGGCAAGTGAACATTGAATTGTGGAGACATATACACACCACAGAACGATAGGAAATCTTGTGGCAAGTGAACATTGAATTGTGGAGACATATACACACCACAGAACGATAGGAAATATTATGGTAAGTGAACATTGAATTGTGGAGACATATACACACTACAGAATGATAGGAAATCTTGTGGTGAGTGAACATTGAATTGTGGAGACATACACACACCACAGAATGATAGGAAATATTGTGGTAAGTGAACATTGAATTGTGGAGACATATACACACCACAGAACGATAGGAAATCTTGTGGCAAGTGAACATTGAATTGTGGAGACATATACACACCACAGAACGATAGGAAATATTGTGGTAAGTGAACATTGAATCGTGGAGACAAATACACACTACAGAACGATAGGAAATCTTGTGGCAAGTGAACATTGAATTGTGGAGACATATACACACTACAGAACGATAGGAAATCTTGTGGCAAGTGAACATTGAATTGTGGAGACATATACACACTACAGAACGATAGGAAATCTTGTGGTTAGTAAACTTTGAATTGTGGAAAAAAATACATCCTACAGAATGATAGAAAATCTTGTGGGAAGTGAACATTCAGTTTGCACAGATGTTTGAATAAACGTTAACAATCAAAACCAGTTATATTTATTCATCTCCAAATCACAAATCAAAATTTAAAGTAAAAACTTTGAAATTTCAAATCAAGTTAAACACGTGAACTTCTACTGGGGAAGTGAGATTTTGTGCTCCGGAATAGTACGTTTCTCCTGTTTAGCTAGCTACAGCCGCATAGTGTGTTATCAAAATTCAGACTAACATGAACATGGAACTATATTAAATAAAAAACAAGAATACCAGTAATATGATCTTAAGAAGGAGCTCATTTTAATTGTGTAATTTAATTTGCCACTTTCAAGCTTTTTACGTTGCTTTCTTATTGTCTTTTGGGCATGGATTGATATGTTTGTTTATGACATATGAGATGAATATTAAAAGATTACAATAAAAGTCAATGCACATGTATCTTCATCTTCATGCAACATGTGCCAAAAATTGACAATAATATATAAATAATCAAATACAAACATACCAAGCCATATCCGAATCACAATCCAGAAGCAAAGTAAAAACTTTGGAACTGACAAGTTAGGTTATACACTTGGACTTCCACCAGGGAAGTGAGGCCGGGTGCTCCGGAAGGGTAAGCATCTCCTGATTAGCTAGCTACACCCGCTACGTGTGTAATCAAAATTGTGTGAAAAGAACATGGAACTATGAGACGTCAAATATATCCAGGGCATTCCTGGACTCAGAGACATCAAACTTGTCAACAATACTGTGATGACGGTCATATTACTTTTTGAGGGCCGTGATAAGCCTAGGCTTCCAATATCCCTAAATCAGTTTATTTGCAAGCAGGCTACGTCGTTGTACAAAGTCCCTGTTGTGGGAACAAGCTCTATCATAGCGTATTAGTTGGGAAACAAATACACCATAAGCAGGAGGAGCAGGTATATTGCTGCATAAAAAAGGAAATTTGACAATAGAAAAATTCAAGTCATCACGTTTGTCATAAAGTTTCAAATGTAGCCTTTCGTGTGCGTCATAATCCAGTTATAAGTCTAAATATGAAGCAGATCTTGAGGATTCAGTCGTGTCTTCTATTTCAAGCTCACTAGGATAGATTGCATTAACATAGTCTCCAAATTTAGGATTGTTAAGAGACAGAACGTCATCTATATATCTGTATGTTGAGTTGAATGATTTGGCGACAGTCTTTTCTCTAGATTTGACAAGGTTCTGCATAAATTCTGCTTCATAAGAATAAAGAAACAAATCCGCAAGCAATCGTGCACGCTTAGTACCCTTTGGTATACCGATTGTTTGCTGAAAAACTATATTACCAAACACAACAAATATGTTATCTATCAAAAACTCCAACATTTTGTTGATGGTATCTTCATTATATTTTTGTATGGAATTCGTATCGTTGGAAAGAACTTCATTTTTGGTAAAATTAGTTCTAGTATATGCAGGGTTTTTGAATTACTATCTAAACCAAGCTCCTGAATAAGACATTCAAGGTAGAATTTCTTACAAACGAGAATAATGTTGTTGGCAGCCTTATCAGCTGGGACAACAACATATTTGTTGTGTATATCTGTTAGAACTGCCTTGATATCTGAATCCTTAAGTAGTGAAGACGGTTTAGTACACATTGGCAATCCTAGTTTTAACGAAAGATCTGACAACCTTCATCCAGTCGGATAATTTATCAAGCTCAACATCTCCTAATGTAGCCCAAAGTCTGGCGTACTCTTCAACAGAATCCATGAAAGTCGGAAATAACAGACATATAAATCAATGACCAAATTACAATTCCAAAGGAGTAAAACTTTGAAACTGACAAGTTAGGTTAAACGCGAACTTTCATCAGATAGTGAGGCCGGGTGCTTCGGAAGGGTAAGCATCTCCACTTTAGCTGACTACATCCGTCACGTGTGTAATAAAAATTGGAAATGAAAAGGTATATGGGACGTCAAATATATCCATGGTAACTTTACTACAGAGACTCTCTGATCATCAATACTTTGATGACGGCGATAAACGCATTTAGGAAACCAGTATATCCCAAAAATACTTTTGTTGAGTTTTTTTACAGTGATATAAGGTATCGTATTTTGAATCATTTGTATTATATACTTTTATTAATAGTACTATTGAAATGCAGAGACGAGAATGGGGGATGTGGAATGGATTGTATTGAAATTCAAGGTGGTATATTGCATAAATGTGCATGCAGAAATGGATTTATTCTACAAACGGACAACAAAACTTGCATTGGTGGTTTGTATTGTAATGTAATTAACATTCAAAAAGGTTTTTGAACAAACGTTTGATAGATCAGAACAGTATTCAATAGTTATTGGCTATAAACAATTTTGACATGTTGTATCAATGATTTGTTTAATGGTTACTTAATGTGACATACCACTACATTTAGCAGGTGTACATTTGATGCAATAAACCTGCAAAAGACACGGTTATCTCCTTTTATACATTTCAGACACAAAAACTGCTGTCTTTTGGCAAAAAATGATTTCAGACAGTGAGTACAAATCATATCTTCCGAAACATAACTAAAGTTTATTTTTACGTCAAATAATACTATAAAACATCTTTTTGCAGTAGAAAAAGGACGTTATACGAAAAATAACTAATCGTTAAATACACTCACCAAAAATCTAATTTTAACCTATTTCTAAATATTTTAGTATTTCTAATACAGAATAGATTGTAACCGATAAAAGTGCGTGTTTATCTTCGAAAGTGCAATTACATGAAATTAAGTTCTATAGCCCTTTACAGCATTTTCTATTCAATACGTCTATATTTTTAGACATTGCATTTTTCACAAATCTCTTCATTTGTTTTATCACTCGCAGTTCACTAAAACTGAAATTAAACCTTTTATCAACTATGTCAATTGAATAACATTCTTTGAAGTATATAAAAAGTAATATTTTGGCAAATGTAAGTTCACAAAACATCAAGTACTAAGACCGTCAAAACTGCTGTTTTGCAAAGGTTATATAAGGGAGGCTTAAAACTTTCTGGACGGACCTTAACAGTCATACCTGTCTAAACGACCATACGATGAAATCAGTGTTGCAAAGTGCACATTTCACCGCAAATTTCCATTTTTGGATTTAAGATGTACATGCTTTAACTTGTTATTATTTAATCTAGATTTTCTAATACAATTGTATCATAAATTGTTCCTTGAATCTGAAATTGCGTCTTAAAATTTCGAACAAGCTAAACAAGTTCACATAAAGTTTTTTTCTATTTCAGAAATGGCAATGGCACTTTTATCACAAACATCATCAGGACTTGTTCTGATGGACATCAAAAGACATATACCTTTATTTATCAATATAGGTATAAAGATAATACGATATACATTTAATCCTGTAGACAGATACTTTTATGCGATTCGGGAGGAGGATAAACATATAATAAAGTTTCCCTTTAATGGATCAGGTAATTCTAGTTTACAAATATATCTAATGCCTGTCCACAATCAGTGGTATATATAGGAATTGTGAAAATGTGGATTCGGCCAAGATACAAACAGGATTATGATTATTTTGTCAAACATCACACTGTTCCAAACAAAACTATACTGAAAATACCATCAACAAAATGTTGGAGCTTTGATAAGTAACATAAGTGTTGTGATTGATAACATAATTTTCCAGCAAACAATCGGTATACAAATGGGTACAAGCTGTGTACCATTGCTTGCCGATTTATTTCTTTAAAGTAGATTTTAAACAGAACCTTGTTAAATCTGGAGAGAAGACTGTCGCAAAATCATTCAACTCAACATACAGATATATAGATGACGTTCTGTCTCTAATCAAAAACAAACATACTAATCCATTTCCGAATCACAATCCAGAAGCAAAGTAAAAACTTTGGAAGTGACAATTTAGGTTAGACACGTGAACTTCCACCAGGGAAGTGAGGCCGGGTGCTCCGGAAGGGTACGCACCTCCTGTTTAGCTAGCTACACCCGCCACGTGTGTAATCAAAATTGTGTGAAAGGAACATGGAACTATGAGACGTCAAATATATCCAAGGCAATCCTGGACACAGAGACATCAAACTTATCAACAATACTGTGATGACGGCCATAAAACTTTTTGAGGGCCTTGATAAGCCTAGGCTTGCAATATCCCTGAGTCAACAATTTATTTGCAAGCAGCTTACTTCGTTGTACAAAGTCCCCGTTTTGGGACCAAGCTCTACCATAGCATATTAGTTGGGAAACAAATACACAATAAGCAGGAGGAGCAGGTATATTGCTGCATAAAAAAGGAAATTTGACAATAGAAAAATTGTCAAAAAGTCATCACGTTTGTCATAAAGTTTCAAATGTAGCCTTTTCTGTGCGTCATAATTCAGGTATAAGTCTAAATATGAAACAGAACTTGAGGAATCAGTCGTGTCTTTTATTTCAAGCTGACTAGGATAGATGACATTTAAATAGTCTCCAAATTTAGGATTGTTAAGAGACAGAACGTCATCTATATATCTGTATGTTGAGTTGAATGATTTGGCGACAATTTTCTTTCTAGATTTAACAAGGTTCTGCATAAATTCTGCTTCGTAAGAATAAAGAAACAAATCCGCAAGCAATGGTGCACAGCTTGTACCCATTGGTATACCGATTGTTTGCTGAAAAACTATATTACCAAACACAACAAATATGTTATCTATCAAAAACGCCAACATTTTTTGATGGTATCTTCAGTATATTTTTGTTTGGAATCCGTATGGTGCTTGACAAAATAAACAGAATCCCTGTTCAGCACCAAATATTTGTATCTTGGCTTACCGTTTTTGTAGAAGAAAGACAAGTGAATATTTTCTTTAAGATGTTCTTTCAATTTAGAATGAGGGATTGTAGTGTATAGTGTAGAAAAATCAAATGTTTTTATACTTTTTACATGAGATAAAGTATTAGAAGCAAGATGTTCAAGTAATTCTTTAGAATTTTTGAGAATCCACATTTGGTTGATTCCAGATGTAGAATATACTTTTTCTGAATAAGACTGAAGACCATCTTTGACGATTGTCAAAATTTGTGTTAGAGTTACCGATAATGATTTAGTAGTACATTTAGATGAGCCTGCTATATATCTTGTATGGATTTTTATGGAGTTTAGGAATCCAATACAAGTAAGGAAGATCAAGATCTTCCTCTTTAAGATTGATACCGAGATTCGAGAACTCCCCTATGGTTGGAAAGAACTTTATCTTTGGTAAAATTAGTTCAAGTATATGGAGGGTTATTTGATATACTATCTAAACCTAGCTCCTTAATAAGATATTCAAGGTAGAATCTCATACAAACGAGAATAATGTTGTTGGAAACCTTATCAGCTGGGACAACAACATATTTGTTGTGTATGTCTGTTAGAATTGCCTTGATTTCTCGGTCCTTGAGTACTGAAGACGGTTTAGTACTCATAGACCCTTTAAGTTTGGCAATCCTAGTTTTAACGAAAGATCTCACAACCTTTATTCAGTCGGATAAGGTATCAAGCTCAACATCTTCTAATTTAGCCCAACCTCTGGAGTACTCTTCAACGGAATCCATGACAAGTCTGAAATTCTGTCCCCAAGTTAAAGGTTGAGCTTCTCTATATTTAGGACCTTTTGAAAGTAAAGATCTTAATTTGGTGTTCTCGATTATATTGAGATCACCAGGTATTACATGTCCAGCCGGTCCGTAAATAAAGGGAGAAGACGAGCAAGAGCAATCCTAAATTTGGAGACTATCATAGTGAGCTTGAAATAAAAGACACGACTGATTCTCCAAGTACTACTTCATATTTAGACTTATACCTCAACTATGACACCAACGAAACGCTACATTTGAAACTTTAAAACAAACGTGATGACTTGAAATTTTCTATTGTCAAATTTCCTTTTCAATATACCTACTCCTCTTGCTTATGGTGTATTTGTTTCCCAATTAATACGCTATGGTGGAGCTTGTTCCCAATACAGAGACTTTGTATAACGAAGCAGGCTGCTAACAAATAAATTGTTGACTCAAGATATTGCAAACCTAGGCTTATCAAGGCCCTCAAAAAGTGTTATGGCCGTCATCACAGTATTGTTGATAAGTTTGATGTCTCTGTGTCCAGGATTGCCTTGGATATATTTGACGTCTCATAGTTCCATGTTCCTTTCACACAATTGGAGCTTGTTCCCAATACAGAGACTTTGTATAACGAAGCAGGCTGCTAACAAATAAATTGTTGACTCAAGATATTGCAAACCTAGGCTTATCAAGGCCCTCAAAAAGTGTTATGGCCGTCATCACAGTGTTGTTGATAAGTTTGACGTCTCTGTGTCCAGGATTGCCCTGGATATATTTGACGTCCCATGCTTCCATGTTCTCTTAACAGAATTTTGATTACACATGTGGCGGGTATAGCTAGCTAAACAGGAGGTGCTTAACCTTCCAGATCACCCGGCCTCACTTTTCTGGTGGAAGTTTACGTGTCTAACCTAACTTGTCAGTTCCAAAGTTTTTACTTTGCTTCTGGATTGTGATTTAGAATGTTTGCGCTTAATCATATATGCCTCTACATCATATTTTGTTTTTGGAATCTTAAACGAAATACGTTTGTTTGCGTTTTAATTGCTTGACTCAAATAAATAAGAAATTTAACAGAAACGTAATCTTGACCTGTAACTCACCCACACCGTAAGTGAATAATGATTAATGCAAATTATGTGAAATTATAGTAATTATATTATAGAATCAGCAACGACATTTTATACAGCATAATAATTAAAAACCAGTATTAAATGTCACTGGTTTTAGTATAACTTTAGTTACAAAAATAGTTTAGTTTAAAATACATCGGGAATATTTACCAAAAAGTTATGAATCGTTTGCCATTAAAACAGATAAAATTATTGAAACGTTTATATCTTTGACAAAATGTTGTTGTTTCTTTTTAAACACATTAATACTTTTACAATATTCTTTATCTTATACATTTCATGTATGAGTTTATTACTATAATTACATATTAGACCAGTTTTAATTATACAGCACTAGACGGCCGTTTCGGAATACAATTCCTCCTCATTAGTGCTTGGACCAAAATTATGAAAGCAAAATTATTTTGAAGATGTTGATAGCTACCCAAAGGAGGACCAAAATATATTTTACCAAATTAAGCTAAGGAAATACTTTGCATGAGGGAGTATATCTTAGTTTTTGAGAAATTTCAAATTTTAACTTGCATGATTTTTAGACAATTATAGTATATTTCTGACAATAATACGAAATTATTGCCTACTGAGTTTGTGATATTTTCGGGGCACCAGCCACCAGCAGAGATATCGGCTCAGGGGTTTAAATTACATATTATACCAGTTTTAATTTTACAACACTAGACGGCCGTTTCGGAATACCATTGCTCATCATATTATTATTTAATAGTAGCATATTGAATGAGTTTCATGAAGTTTGTGTAATTGATAAAATACTTTTACTATTCAAATATCGATGGTGAAGACCTTATGTGAAATCAAAATTTCCTTCCGACGAGTTAACTCGACATAGTCGTTTGTCGGTAGTGTCATATATTAAATCATCAGATAATGTTGACAAGTATGTGACAGTAGGTGAATTGAATTGCGGATGTCTTCATCACCAATATCAGCACCGTTACATACAGATATTAGGGGCATCATTCCTCTCTGAATAAACATTGAGTAAGGTTGTTTGGTTTGTTGGTTGAATGTTGCTTAACGTCGCATCGGCAATTTTTCAGCTATTTGCGACTAGAACTAATCTTATGGATTAATCTATGAACAATTGTGTGCATGCATGCGAAGTGCGATTGTGTTGTATTGTCTGCCTTGTACAAGCGCACTCACGACGACTTTAACGTGCTAGCTCACAGAGTCAGTACGCTGCAGACAAGCACACCACTCCCCCAGCCCATTATACTGATACCAGGTGAATCAGTAAAGGCCAACGGCAAGGAAAATTCACTTTCACACATGTGGTCCGAGCGAACACTGAGTAAGAGAAAAAAGCATGAAATTTAAATTACCATAAGTACACAATAATTTTGGATTTGTTGATTTCATTTAATTAATAATCAATTACTTTTAAATGTTGATAACATTAATTTTGTGTCAAACACAAGATAGAATGTAATGCTATTTGCGCAGAAAGCAATCAAAGACAATTTCATGTCGTGATTACAAATACATAATATATCGAATCAATTTTCTTCCACACCGACGGAAACTTTAAGTTTTGATACAACAACTGGTTAAGCTCTTTTCAAAATTGTATGTATTGAAGACGTTTTTTTAGTTAATGACTGCCTAACATTAGTATCATATCTATCTATGTTTATATAACAAACATAGAAATTATTTTTAATTCACTAAGTTAAAAATGCTGCAAAATATATTAATTATACCTCCTTAATATATTCAATTTTGTCATGTTTTCATTTTGAAGAAATATCTGGGTTCATCATTTTGTATTTAAAGTTTTCGATCGTTTTGACGTATTAACTTTGATATGAAATTATGAACATATTTGAGTAAAGATAAACTCCTTAGTATGACAATTTCTTGTCACATAATAACATATTCTGTTACAATGAATTAATGTAAATATATTCAATTTACGACACTGTTAAACCAGCGACATTTAATCTGTATTAAATGTCGCTGGTTAAACCATAAAGTGTTACCAGCCTTAGAATAGTACGAGAGGTGACCCATTTATATTTGAACACAAAATAAACCGCAATAATTTTGTTAGAAATTTTATTTTATTGTAACAAATGCTCAATATGGGACCTATGACAACTGTATATCAGACGACAGCGCCTAGGCCAAGTTTCCAGTGTCTTATTTATTGTATTTTGTTCAAGTTTCCTCCATCGTCCTTAAGAGCTCCTTTAAGACCTATCAATGTGTTAATTGTTCGTTTCTGTAGTCTTAGTAGTTTTAGTATGCCCCATATTCCGAAATCCATTGGGGCGGCATCCGGTGACTTAGGCATCCATTCTTCCGGCGTTACAAAGTTAACTTTTTTGTCCTTCAGAAACTGCAGCGTGTATTTTAAAGTATGGCTGGATGCGCTGTCTTGATGGAAGACCATGTTCTTGAATCCCTCAGGAAAAAGTCTGGGTACATCATTTTTCAAAAATGGCTTCAACACTTTATCAACATAGTATTTACTATTGACTTTTGTCCCCTTGTCGATTATTCTAATCTCAGTTTTGCCTCTGTAAGACACACCTGCCCATGCCATAAAACCAGCAGCAAAAGCATCTCTCTTAACAAACTTCAACTTGTCACCTGGAACTTTACCTTTTAGAATATAGCACACTCTTCTCCGACCATAGCTACCACCCAAATAGAACATGGCCTCATCAGAGGTAACATAATTCTTCCATCTACCATTCCGTAACTTCAGATACAGACGCCAAGACCGGGCACGTCTCTTCTTGATTTGCGCCATGTTCAACTGATGTACCTTGCACTTTTTCCTGAGTCTGGCTTCTTATGTTTTGGTTATTATACGATATACAGTTCCCTTAGATATACCTAATTAGGATGCAATCTCCCGATGGGTTGACGGGTTCACTTTCGAGATAAGACGGGCAATTTTGCGAACGACGTCAGGTGTGGCGGCTGTGGGTCGTTTTTTTAACTTTGTTACACGGGACCCGGAATTGATCGTACTTGGTTGTAAACCAATATCATCACGAATGTTCTTAATTGTACCCAATGATATACCATGTCCCATCGATTTCAATGTTTTTTGAATACTTCTATATGAATGGTTAGTCTTTAAAAGACCAAGCACCATACCTTCAACTTTGTCTGGTATTTTAGGTCTCACCATGTTGACAAAATCACATACAATACATGTATATTATCTATCGTGTATCACCTGAACGAATACCATGCTAATAATCCCAAAAACACCCGTGCATTTAAACCGCGTGATCGATAAATAAAGTGTTTAAATACAAGTGGGTCACCTCTCGTATTGACTGCCCCTCGGCTGTTAGTCAAGTTTAATAGCTCCCGAACACGGGCCTTGAGCATGCGTATTAAACAATGTGAAACTCCTTGATTTCCTGCAACCAGAGCAAGTGATGCATACAGACATAATATCATAGACAGAGATAAATGAGAGCTTCAATATCCCAAAACCCCCTCTGCCTCCACCACTGTATAAGAATCAATGATATCGGTATATCGGTCTTGTTTATTGTAAATAATTCCTCGACTCGGGGATATTGAACGCTCAGGTTTATCAAGGCCATCAGACAATTTATATTTATCATTACAATAGTGTTGGTTGTATTTTGTCGCTCTTTCTAGAATTACCTTGGATATATAACGCTTGATAGGTCAATAGGTCTATTCCCTTTCATTCTCAATTTCCATTGCACACGTGACAGGTGTATGTATATAAACAGGGGTTATTGTTCTTCCATGAGCACCCGGTCTCACTTCCAGTTCAGATGGAAGTTTAGGTATTAGTTTTCAAGGTTTTACACTTGTTTAGGAATTGTTATTTGAGGAACACGAAACGTATTGTTTTAGTGTGATTTATTGCATGATTCGTAAGTATTTGAATTTTGTCTAATCGTATTTTGGTAAACAATTATGTTTTTCAGCGTTATGGCGAACATTAATTACATACACATAAGTTAACTTGTTAAATGAATCAGATAGTGCTGACCTTGGGTGGTTATTATCAAAACCATTTACATTCATATGCGGGGCGTCAAATATATCCAGGGCAATCCCAGACACAAAGACATACTTTTAAACAATACTGTGATGACAATCATAAAACATTTTTAGACCCCGATCAGCTAAAGCTTGCAATAATCTTTACTCAGTAATTTATTTGTAAGCAGCTTGCTTCTTGTATAAAATTCCCGTAATGGAAACAATCTCTACCATTAGGTGAGAGTTTCACATTATACTACATTTGAGCGTGTATTCATATAGATTATTTAATTTAGTATTCGTTATATGTTACCAAAATAAACTTAAAACTCTAACTTTATCAGCGATCATCATAATACTGTTGAAAAGTAAGATGTCGCTGTATACAAAATTAGTTTTGATATATTTGGCGTATGGTATATTTGTCAGGGATATGCTGGATTACTAATTGTGTTTTATCGCCGTCATCACCATATTTAGTATACCGTGGATATATTTGACGTTCCATAGACCGATGTTCCTTTCTTTGTCAACTTTGATTACACAAGTAGCGGTTATAGAGTGTTTACCCTTTCGAAATACCCGGACGCACTAATAGTGTGGAAGTTCACGTGTTTAATCTATTTTGTCAGCTTCAAAGTTTTTTTTTTACTTTGCTTTAGGATTTTGGTTTTGAAATCTGACTATTTTCAAATAATTTCGGTCCGAGCACTGATGATTGGAACTTATTCTGAATAACTGTCTAGTGCTGCAAATTTTAAACGAGGTTAAGTAATATTCTTATAATTTTTTCAAGAAAAGAATATTAAGCTTTTTGCTTTTGTATTTCGTTATTTCAGGAGAGGTAATACAATTAACTCGGGAAAAAAAGAATCGACTGCATATGGACATAGATTGGCTATCAAAGGTCATATACTGGTGGGATGATAAAAGTATATGGCAGTTTAAATACGCCAATGAATCATACCCAGAAACTGAATTGTATATTATCCAGAAACAATTCGGCAATTATATACTGTCGGTTCAAATAGATTTTCTGAACGGGCAAGTATTTCATAATAGCGGTATTGTTTTTCTTCCTCATTGATGATACAAATTAAAGGTTCCCTATAATTGTTAGCAGTCAGTACACTTTGCTTTAGTAACAGGTATATTAATTAACCTAAAAATGGGTTGAAATTAATAAAAAGAACAAACATACTAATCCGTGTCCAAATCAAAATCCAGAACAACAGTAAAAACTGTGAAAATGGCAAATTAGTTTAAACACGTGGAAGTAAATGTAAGTGACCCGGAAGAGTAAGCTACTCCTATATAGCTAGCAACACCCAACAACGTCTGTAATCAAAATTAGGAATGAAAGGAACATTGAGCTATGGGTCGTCAAATATATCAACAAAGATTAAAGATACACAGACACCTACTTATCAAGAATATTGAAATGACGAAGACAAAACACAATAAAGAAACCAACATATCCCTAAAAATATACCAGACGTAAATACATTCAAAATCGTTTTGAATACAGCGAAATCTTACACAACATTGAGTGAAAGAAACATGAAACAAGGGGGCGTCAAATGCCTTTAGGGCAATACTGGGCACACAATTAGTTTGGAAATATATGCCATCTGGTTCTTACATTCTTAAATTTAATTTCACTTGTGGTAATGTAGCTAGCTAGACGAAGTAAATTCGTCACTGCTGAAAGTTTGTCGCTTTACCTAATTGCCTGTTTCAGAATAACCAAAGACTATTTGGGCTTATGACAGTGCAGCTTGTGTATATATGCCTGTGTGTGTCGATGTTAACACAATTTCTGACTTGTCATCTAAAGCTTCTGAACTAATTTCATAAAACGTATATACTTCAATTAAATGCCAATATGGTCCGGTGCAATTTCTGAACTGAACACCTCAAGAGGCGAAAGAATTCGGAAAATAAAATCATATTAATCCAATCCACTCGAATCCAGTATATTACTCAAATATTATTAGTATATTCTATTTCTAATTATTTGTAGAGGTGTCGGTCAAAAGGTCGCCATAAGCATAATGAAACATGTCGTTTTACCTTTAAGTTTTATGTATTTTGCTGCCTTTCTTGTTGTTTATGCTAGCGCTGAGTTATGTGTGTATAACTTATGTCTTATATTACATGTTATACCAATTTAACGGCCGTTTCGAAATACAATTCTTCATCAGTATTCTTTGACTAAAATTATAAATACAAAAACATATTTTACCAAATTAAGCTAACGAAATACTTTGCATGAGGGAGTATACCTTAGTATTTAAGGAATTTCAAATTTAGTTCGCAGAAATTTAGACAATATTATATTTGTGACAATACACAGTTATTGCCAACTGCAATATCCTCGGGGCACCAGCCACCAGCAGAGACAGCTCAGTTGCTAAAATTACATTATATATTATACCAGTTTTTATTTTTATTTTCAATCTTTCATTGATGCTGTTTAACTTTGTTTCCAGGTATTTATATATTGCTGAATACGAAGAAGGAGCAGCCGCAATAGCTGAATCAATCTCTTTCTATTTTTTTATGCATTGTTCAAACTAAATACATTTGACCAATCAGTTTTAAGACCATGTAAGTGGAATAGAGTTTCTGTGGGAAAATCAACATTTTTCCAAATGACGATTGACAGGTTCAACTTAAAGATGTATATATATCGCCGAATATTGAATGATTCCAGTAGAAGAAAAAATTGAAGTAATGAAATTGATGGTCAAAATTTAAAAACAATCAAACATCACACAAACAAATCAAATGATAGGACAACTAGTAATACTTGGTAAGTATCAATATATTAGTGTTATTGAAGATTTCACAACCCTGATCGGAGAAGTTTTATGTTTCAGTATGCATTTATGACTTTAAAAATATTTTTTCAAAATTAATTACATAACATGAAATTTAATTGACTTAAAAGACTGAAGTATTTATTCGAATCACATATTAAAAACATTCACAAAAAACAAACTGTTCAAACCCTTTTAAAGTATTACATACATAGATAATGACCTACATGATCAAATGTTTAAGGCGCACTGGTAAAAAGTGATCTTTTCGCCCAGTGGTCACAAGTGGATTTGATAACACAGAGACCTCAGTGATCTAAAGTGGATGAGTCATATTCCAATTAGTGCATATCATAGTACAAAATTTCTTCCTTTGCAGTGGAGCAGTGGTTCTTTTTCACAATTCCTTAACATCACTATGGTGCGCGAGTGCCTTGATTGAGGAAAAACATTCTATTGTATCCATTTTTATCTCCGTAAATCTTATTAAATACTTGAAGTATAAACACTGTACAATTTTGATATATTGTTTTTGTCAAGATCTTTCTTGTTGACTTAATAAATTCCTGAGTTTAGTACCAAAAGTATCTAGTAAGATACATTTTCCGTTTGCATAGAATTGATGATGCGACTAGACTCAGAAACTATACTTTTAAACTTTAATTACCGGTTTATATGGAATAACGCTGTGTCGTACCCATTGGTCTCCATGATAGCTGTGTGTATTCGATTCAGTCAAAATCGTTTAATGTCCATTGAAATTCTTGATCGTAGAAACTAAATTGTTTGTGAAGTCAAATTGTTTTGAATGTTTTATGACATAACGTTCTTGCATGTTTTAGCTTTTTAGTTGTCATGTACATAATATTGTTAGTATATTTGTTTAATTATTGACGGCGATTTATATACGTAGGATTTTGCACCATATTCAGGGTTAATAAACAAAGTGGAGATCACAACTGTTTTTTACAAATATTATTTATACAACTACAGGTTAACATCAAGAGACACCATAGCCATAAATGTGATGTCCAGCACGTTCTTGCATTTTTAAGCTTTTTAGTTGTCATGTACATAATATTGTATGTAGTATATTTCTTTAATTATAGACGGCGAGTTATATACAGTAGGATATGACACCATAAACAAAGTTAATAAACAAAGTGGAGACATCACAACTGTTTTTTACAAATATTATTTAAACAACTACAGGTTAACATCAAGAAACACCATAGCCGTAAATGTGATGTCCAGCACAGGTATAAGATTTAAAGGGATACTGAAGTCTAGCCAATTTCACCAACATATGATAATTTATGGTAAATTATTATATTGTTGAAAATTTCACAATTTTATTCGCCGAAATAAAAAAGATACAGAGGTTTAAAAAATCAAAATTTGTAACCTTGGGCCATTTTGGAACTCTTCAATCGGGAGGTACGAAACCAGGTTGTGACGTCATGTGTGAACAAACAAACTTCATAACTACTGCTTATATAATACGGAAGTGTCGCATTATATACCCTGTACTTACGAGTTACCTGTAATTAAGCCCTTAATTGACTAGTTCTA
The DNA here is from genome assembly GCA_021292105.1 of Anadara kagoshimensis. NCBI lineage: Eukaryota > Metazoa > Mollusca > Bivalvia > Arcoida > Arcidae > Anadara > Anadara kagoshimensis. Next base: position 64,158,163 of record CM037859.1, read on the forward strand.
TGTCGGTGTGTACCTAATCCACTTATTAATTAATTAACGACATATGTATATTGACACTTCCTGTATATTATCCAACCCTATTACTGCTTCAGTGGTTGTGTATTTTGTACACACCTTGTTTTAAGATGCTGATAGTCTCATAATTTATAAATATTTATAATTTTAGAGACTTTTTAAAAACATAATTTTTCACAATAACTACTTCAGACTTTTACTTATATTTATTTATAATAAATAAATACATAAATAAGTCCTTCCAGAAAATGATGTTAATATGCATTAAAATAATATTTTTAATAATGTAACCAGGTAACAGCAGTGAGAAAACACCAGGAAAAAACCACTTCCTCGCCGGGTGCCCCGGATGAGAATCGAACCCGGCCCTCCCGGGTGAAAGCGAGTGTTCCACCACAAGCTAAAAGATCCGGACCAGAAAGTCTGGCAGTAAATCACTGTATTATATCTACTACATGTATATACAACACAACAAAACCACGACTAACTTAGTCCCGCTACAAATAATAATAATAATTGTATGAAAAAATAACAAGCTTTTATAAATCGGAAGAGGGGATAGTTACTTTTGATGTACTAATGCAGCTGCTAAACCGGGACCCAAACCCGAGAGCATCATAATACTAGCGGGACGCTCTACCGATTGAGCTACCCGGTCCGCCACATTCCTCCCATCCTTTTTTCTATTCACCTCGCTTGAATCGAAACCACAAGGTTTCACCCCTGGGACCAACCTGTCGGTCAGCCAATGCCCAGGGTCGGATGATCCCCCAAATGCAACAGGAAAGGTAAAAATGCAGCAAAGAATATAATTTCACTTTTTAATTTTTAATTTCAATGCGTTTCGTCGTCAGATCACCTACTGGTTACACAATAAACACAAGATGTAGAGCCATTCCATCCTGTAATAAAAGACGTGCTTCTTTCAGAAGATGGGAACTATACTGGGTTTTAAGGATAACAGCCAGACGTGTAATCACAAATTGTGCAGAAACAGGCAAAATGAGAAATTTAAATTATAATTGTTTCTGTACCACTGAAACAGGGAAATAGGCTGTACTTTTAAAACTATTGAAAATTTGACAATGCATTCTTTATAGTTTATATTTGTACTTAAGTTATTGCTACAAACAAATAATTTCACTTGTATCAAAATGTCATCGGTCATACTTGGATTGTATTATGCACATCAAGATTATTTCATTTATATCAAGATGACACTAGCTATAATTATTGCTTGAATTGTATAATCCATATCACGATGATTTCATTTATATCAAGATGTTATAACTTGTGAGACAAACTCGTAGTCAAGATAATTCCATCTATATCAAGATGTGAAACAGACGAAGTAGCAGAAATAATGAAATGATACTGTGGACACAAACAACTGTATAGCATAGTAAATGATACAATTGTATTATCATTCACCGTGGATATTATTCTTTATTTTAGTTTTTCAGGGATTTTCATGAAATTTGTAGTCAAGTCTAATTGAAAACTTTATCATATGGATGGAATGATTTAAAAATTAAGAATTAATTTAAAAGTAAATTTATACATTTTTTTTTTAAAAGGACGGGTCTCTGCGGACTCTCGCTGTCAGCATTCAAAATCGTCCTGAACTTAATCATACTATTACTGACTTTTCTTCTTTTTCTTCGCGTCAATGACATGAGAAGCGGGGGTGGGGGGATTAATTTTTTTAATAGAGTTTTTGATATTTAAAATTGAATTTATGAATAGGAATATTTCATTAATTTATATCATCTTAATTTCATACGGCCAGTCAGTCGATCCATCAATCATTTAAATCATTTTTAACACATCCTTTAAAAATTAAAAAAAAATGACACTTATATTTACTATGGCGTGTCGTGAAGACTTTAGATCACTTAATTTATTAACACCTATCAATCTACAGATCTATGTTGTATATTGTAAGGTAGATCTACCTCTTGATTACCGGCGATGGAATGTCTAATAAACAGGATCTAAAGGTACTGTAGATTACTTATAATCTCTTAATTACCTGTATGCGAGAAAGGGATGTAAATTCTACTTTTAATAAATTGAGATCTAATCGATTTATCGTGAAAAATAAAAATAAAATTATAATTTTTAGGTCAGTTGATGCGTAGATCCCTGTGTTATTTTGCCGATATCGGTCATTATTCAGTTTAAAATAGTCTAAATAGAGACAAGTTCTAAGTTATTATAATTTTTTAATTATTTTTACAACCAACGGTCGCACACAAAACCATACTTAAACAATAATTTTAACATCTTTCACACTACACTGTAAACACACTATTGATAGCATGGCGAGGTTTGTTCACACATGACGTCACAGGGTGTTCTTCTCACCTCCAACACAAAAGAGCTGCAGCGATGATTTTCGGCAATTTTCAAATAGCGAAATATATATCTTAATGGAATAATTTTTTATTTTTTTGAATTTTATTATTAATATTGTACTTATAACTATCGGTTTTGGTCATAATCCCCTAGACTTCAGTATCCCTTTAATATACAATCACATGTTTACATAAATGTATTGACCTGTCAAACACTCGTCAAGTCTGATTTTGGTTTCAGTTGTGACGTCATAAAAGGCCTGGCTAAATGCGTTTAAAGGGTGAATGGAGCTGTTCCATTCACTGACTACACCAGCGAAAAATAAAATGGAAACTAGCATTTTGATGATCGACTTTTAGCGAATTCTTAGCATACATCCATCGATTAATATTGATCATATAAGCTTGTTGTGGTTTACGGGATTAAGATTGTAGAAGTGGCAATTCCATCATAAATCGCTTCGCAATTTTAGGAGAATTGCCACTTCCAAAATCTTCTTTTGAAATTGAATTTTTTTATATTATATTATAATCAAAAACAAACATACTCATTCATATCAGAATCACAATCCAGAAGAAAAGTAAAAATTTTGGAACTGAAAAGCTATTTATTGTAAAAATAAGTGGATTGATAAACGTGTATAATGTGATGTTGAGTGCAGGTAAAACAATTATTGTTATTTGTTGTAAAACGAGTGGACTGTTATACATGTAATGCCGAGTGCAGGTATAATAATTATTGTTATTTGTTGTCAAATTAGTGGACTATAATACATGTGATGTCGAGTAGTGCAGGTATAATAATATACAATAAATGCCCTCTTGGTATGTTGGCATCCAGAATTGTCACCCGACAGAAGGGTTGTTACCAGAGGGCATCGCCCGAGAGTGAAACCCCATGATGCCCTCTGGTAACAACCCTTCTGTCGGGTGACAATTCTGGATGTCCACATACCTAGAGGGCAATTATTATTTTATTATACCGAAACAAAGCTTACCATGTAAAATGACACAAACAATATATAAATTTTAAATTAAATTAAATGCTACCAGTTTACACTTTCCACCATCCTTTACTGGCGCGCGTCTGCATACTTTAGATTCCGCAGAATCTAGGTTTCCTCTCTTTCCGTTTTCATCAAATACATTTTTAGTATTTTCACTGAAGCTTGGAAGACCCTTTTTATGTTTTCTGCATCTTTGTCGTGCATAATTAACTCCAAGTCTGCTTCCAACGAACTACAAAAACGACTTGTCGCCGTTGTTATTGTTTACAAAAATGACAACACGGTCCTTTTGTACGAGTTATTTACCTTGTACCGGGTTATCACCGAGAGATAATAGTATTATCACATGGCTGTGAGAGGTTGTCACACGCTGACAGTGACTCTGAGGGAAATATCTCATTTATTACATTTCATGTGATTGGAAAACATCCAATGAAAAGTGTTTTAATATATGCGAGGTATAATAATTATTGTTATTTGTTGTCAAATAAGTGGAATGTTATACATGTGATGTCGAGTGAAGGTATAATAATTATTGTGATTAAAAAGGCGGTGGTATAATTGTATAAATTGTTTTTTGTTGTAAAATAACGAGGGCTGGTTCAGAACTCTCTATACAACAGTAGAACTTAAAACACATTTGTACATTTATTCAAGCGGTGAAGCAAAGTATGCACTTTTATCATCAGTGATCTTTTTTTCTGTTTGACTCTTAACCTGTTCGTTCTAGCGTTTGTTATTGTTGTGTATAAGTGTATTTTTAAGTTAAAATATAGTTCTGCTTCAGCAATTTACATAAAACATATACGTACGTACACGTACTGTTTCAGTTCATTCTTTGGTAAATCAATAATTTTCGTAATATTTGATCAATTTGCTAAGTTATGTATTAGATTAAAAAGGTCATGATAAACGTACCCTACAATAAACTTGAACCATACTATTAGTTGTCAGTCAAACCAGTGTTAATCGAAACGGCAGGGACATTGTTCGTTTTTCTTTTCTTTGTAAGTGTGTATTTTGATTTAACATTTTATTCGACTAACATATGGATGGAAAGGAACAAATATTTATATCTGGCATTTCAATGGCATTATGATGATAATATAAAAAAGTAAGAAGGGAAAATACTTGTGCATCTTGTTTTAATTGATAATTTGTCATAATAAGTGTCTATAGTTTTGCTATTGTAAAGCACATTTGTTTCACTAAAATCATTTCCATTTTCTATGAAGGTAACGATGAAAAGTGCACGGATCATGAAAAATGTTTTGGTTTAGTGAACAAATGGATATGTTTAAAACCAGATGATATATGTGATGGAGTCCCACGTTGTCATGACAACTACGATGAATTTCTTTGTAGTTTGTGTACTGAAGACTGCAAAATTGAATCTTTAGAATTTATTTGCGGCGTCATGTCAAGTAACCATCATGATGTTATGAACATTTCCCAGTTTATTTCATGGGAGTCTCATACCTTCTCAAAACTTGTTGATTTGAAGAGTTTGCTACAGTTTGACTGCTCGGTAACTTTTCATATGGAAACGTCTATGGATCACGTGAAGATGTATGAAATACATTCTGTGTATCACCTGTATAGGTTAAGGCAAATGGTAATGGCACCACTCTTCAAAAACCTCAGCAGTTTAGATACGATCAAATTAATTGGTCTTCCGTTACTTGAAAATCTGACAGCAGGTGATTTGGCTGTAGTCAAGAATATCTCATCTTTTTATCTTGAAGATCTCGTATTGTATCCCTTCCAAATCTAGCCTTTCAAGGACTTTTGGCAGTAACAGAAATTTATTTGGTGAATAACAGATATTTGAGATATTTTGATCCAGGTTGTTTTACAAGTCTTAACCTTCTTCGTGTGATTAGTATAACAGGTTCACAATGGCATATTGTCTCCAAAGACCAGTTTATAGACCAAGGAAATTTGACAAGTTTAAATTTAAGCTCAAATGAAATTCAAATATTGGAGAAAGGCGTTTTCGACAGTTTAGTTGCTTTGAGACTCATCGACTTACGATTCAATCAAATCATTCTAACTAGTAATGTGTTTCTGAACGCATTAAACCTAAAAGTAATATATGGTGATTCGTTTACTATATGTTGTATAAAGCCGGAAGGTGCCGTTTGCTTAGCTTCAGTAGACGACATATCCAGTTGTAGGAATCTCATAGGGAACAGGGTTTTGGCTCCATTTCTATGGTTACTGGGTGCAATGGCATTTTTGGGAAACTTGGTAGTGTTAATCTACAGAACATTTGTAGATAAAAGTCTTTTTGCTAAATCGTATTTTATTTTCGTGTATAACCTTGGCATTTCTGATCTTATCATGGCTCTCTATATGCTGATTATTGCTGTGCATGATGCACTATATGACGGTAGCTACGTATGGAACGACTACACATGGAGACACAGCACCCTTTGTAAAATAGCCGGTGTTTTGTCCATGCTGTCGAATGAAGCATCCTTATTTTTATTTCTTTAATCAGTTTAGAAAGATTTCTTATTGTAAAATTTACCTTTGGAAATGTTAGGATTTCTCGTAGATTGGCTTTCAAACTGTCTTTCTTAACCTGGGTCATTGCTGGTTTTGCATCTATGTTACCATTGGTGGTATATGACGATTTCTATGCACGATCTGGGGTCTGCATAGCGATTCCTTTGACCAAAGAAATCAATAGTGGTATGGAATATGCAGTTGTAATATTTTAGGAATCAACTTTCTCACAAGTGTCTTTATCCCTTTTGTTCTCTATCAACTTTACCGTGAGGTTAAAATTTCAATGAAAAGGGTCCAAAGCACACAAACTGGCAGAGATGTTGAGGTGGCAAAGAGATTATCAGTTGTTGTGATCACGGATTGCCTTTGTTGGTTACCTGTCGGTATTCTAGGTGAGTATAGTCTTTAAAAATATTATACCAGTTCTTTTTTACGGCACTAGATGGTGTTTTGGAATATAGTTCTTCATTATTGCCTGGACCAACATCGCGAAAACAAATTAAATGGAATACAAAATATCCAAAATACATTAACCAAATTAAGTATATGTTTTACATAAAGGGACTATACCTAAGTTTTTTAGGGATTATCATATTTTTACCATGCCGCAAATTTAGAATAGTATATATTTTTAGACAATAAAAATGTATTCTCTACTGAGTGTATCATTGGAGATGTTAATCCACCAATAGTAATACCAACCTAGTGGTTAAGTGAGTGAGTGAGTTAATGTTTAAAGTCGCATCAGCATTATTGCAGATATTCGCGGCTAGTAAAACATACAATAAAGTATCAATAACACAAACTATTAAATGTAAAAATAAAAATACATACATCTTTAATAAAACTATGGCTAAGCTGATATAAACCAGTTATATCATAAAAAATTTATAAATTAAACCCTGGGTTATTCATGATAAAACAATTATCTTTTATTATACAAGTTACTTTACTTTCCCGAAAGAAGTTTAAAATTTGATGTCCAATGGTTTAAATTGAATATTATACCAGTGTTAATCTTCCTTCAAACTTCATATTTTTGATTGTGTATTATGTTACCAATTTTGATGAATTAACTATTGATAAGAAAGAAATTATAAAGGGTTTTATCCACAGGCGCTTAGCTCAGGTATGTTTTTTAAAAATTTATTATTTTATCGACCAAGCAATGATATATTTTGCTATTTTATCATATCTTACAACGTTCTAAACTAAATGCACCAGAAATAAACTAATTTTATTGCACTTTAAAATGTTTTGATTTTCTCTATATAAAAAAGAACAAGGCATGCAAATCAAAATTTGTTATAAATAGACTCACGGGTTGATGCATTGTTAAATCTAAATCGATATTATCTTTAGGATTTTCATTTCAATAACACACCAAATTAACTTTTCCTGGCGAAAACAACAAAAGTTTAATTCAAGCGACGAAACCACTGACTGATCACGGAAGTGAAGAATCTGTTTGTTTCTGTAAGAGTTTCTCTCTACAGAAAGGCACACCAAATCTATATCCGAGGTGTTCCGATAATCATGCAATAAACGGTAACTTCCAAGGACTCTCACTATTGACATTTCGGCGCTAAATACAAAACCGCTAAATACGATTGAAACGGGGGAAAACAAATTTGCATTCAAAAATATGGATATCAAACGGAATTTGGTTTCGTGGTTAGTTTCAATCTGTTAATGTTCTGAAAAAATGTAACATTATAAACAATAAACGTCTTTAAATGACACCTGACTGTAAAATATTAAGAGTTTCATATCTGACCAGATGAACTGTGCCACACTGAGAACTTCATCTCCATTCAAAACTGGGGATCAGGTCCTTTGCAGCAAATTTGAAAGCGGGGCTAAAATTTAAATACAAAAAAATTATGAAATAACATTTTTTGCTGAATGAATGTCAGATATGATAAAATAGCATAATATACCATGTCTTTGTCGATAAAATAATAAATTAAAAGAAATACCTGACCCAAGTAACCTGTGCTTTTAACCACTCTAATTATTCATTAACAATCCCCAATGAAATCTGTGATCGTAAGCTACATTATTTAAAATTTCATTCATGATATAGGTCCATGAAGCATGGGTAAAACAACTAAATAACCTTTTAATAAGGTTAAATGAAATCATTTTATCATGATAAATGGAATAGTTGTTAGATTTTAAGAATTAGAAAATTTTTCATCTTTCATATAATAATAATCCGTACTAATAGTTTCAATGATAATAAATAAATTGTCTGCTTCGTTATGTAATAATACAGTATTTTTTCTGGAGATTTTATCTTAATAGTTTTCTATATTTGTTTTCAGTCATTTTATCTTTAGCTGGTATAAAAACACCGAGTGACGTGTATTCCTGGGTTATCGTGCTTGTACTTCCGCTGAATGCCGCGATTAACCCCTACATTTACACTTTCTCAAAAGCAGACACGATAAAGGTACATAATTATAATAATCATAATAAATAAAACATGTCCATGTCTAAATCACAATCCCAAAAGCGAAGTGGAAAGTTTTAAATGTGGCAAATACAGTTAAGCACGTGGACTCTGCTAGGGAGGTGAAGTTGCGTGCCCCGGAACAAATCAAGAGAAGAATAATATCATGGAAAAAATCTTGAAAAAATACCATACCGCATACTATATGAATATCGACTTATCCTTTATCGTTCTTGATTTGATTGGAAATGTCCACCTAGTCAATGATAAATATGACCTATTGTGTCCTTAAAACTTTGAAAACAGGCAAGGAAATTAGGTAAATTTGTAAATTTCTTCCAGGGAAGCAAGACCTGGCGCTCGGGACAGTTAAGTGCTTCCTGTTGTTCAATAATTTCTTCTTTTTCACTTTTCTACTATAATATTTTTACCTGAGTATTGCTAAATATTTTCGCATTTTATTTTTCCAGCAAATTCTCTGTATGAAGAAAATCGACAAAAGACGTAAATAACAGGTTCTTGGAGAAACATCATCGGATAAAATCCATTTGATACAACACAAATTGCTGTATTAACATTTGATATAAGTTATTCTATGTTGTACCTTGTAAACAATTATTATTCACAAACGTATATGAATGTATAATAGTTTAATGTAAAGGGAAATTGTTCGTATTCGTACAACTATGTGTGTCATTTTTACAAGATATTTCACTCTTTAGGTATTAAAACTAAAAGTATTCAGAAGTATGAACTGTTAAGAAGAGACATTTTGCTATTTTCTATTATACAATGTTTTAATGTAACAAAGAAAATATTTTTTGCTCATTCATTGTTTCGATTATCGTGCGTAATATAGTTTTAAACAACGTTGTTTTTGTAGTTTGTTTATTATTTGGATATGGGCATGTTTGTATTTTTTTTAAATTAGAGAATAAAAAAGAAACATCGGCCAATTCAACCATAAAGTAAGCAAACAATTACAATTAACCAAAACACCGCCAATCAAATCACTAAAAAGTGAAAACTTTTACAAGATTGAATTTACCGGGGGAGTAAGACTGGCTGATCTGAAGGAATGATATCTCCTCTCTAGCTAACTACACATGTTAAGTTGATAATGTAAATGAACAGCATTGTGATGATAGCCATAAAAGTTTTCCCTAGGATTGCAAATATGCCAGATTAAAAACAGTGTTAGCAGCTTGCTTTGTAAAGTTTATATTGTGGTAAAATGCTTCCCACTTAGAACCATCTAGGGGAGAAGTTGCTATATTGAAAAAGAAAAATGACAACAGAAACGTGTTTTTATTATAATGAAAAAGAAAAATGACAACAGAAACGTGTCCTTATTAAGAAACAAAAAGACTTCTTGCAAAAGTTTTGAAGGAACGATATTATAGGCCTAGGCTTCTCAAGGCCCTCAAAAAGTTTTATGGCCGTCATCACAATATTGCTTATAATCAAAAACAAACACGTTATTAATGACCGAATCACAACGCAGATGCAAAGTAAAAATTTTGAAACTGACAATTGCGTTTGGAATTGGAATGTTTGTTTTGTATCCAAACAGAAAGCGAAGTTTAAATACCGGACTTAACACTACTAGAGAACTCTATGCCGACAATCCTCACAGACATACGCAACAAGTAGGTTGTTGTTGCAACCGACAGTTCTTCTAGCAAACTTACTCGTGTTTGTAAGAGAGTCTACCTTAAATGTTTTATTAAAAATTAAAAGGCGAGTCCCCGGTAGGTCCTACCACCTTTAAATGTGTTTCCGTCTGATGACAAAATGGCGAGGCTACAAATAGCAATACATTGTGTTTGTAAACATTAAGCACATGGGTACACAAACCAGTATAAAGGAGTATTCAGATACAAAGCAAGCACGTATTATATAACAAAACTGTTAAATTAAACTTTTGAAGCAAAATAGAAATAAGTTTTCAAATTCAATATATTTTTATTGCACTAATTGAAGTGATTTATATCCAGAAAATAATTAAAATATATTACCTATTTAATGAGAATTTTTGCCTTCAAGCTGTTGATCTTGTACATTTAATTTTTTTCGAACTAAATAAATAAATAAATAAATAAAAATTAAAAATACTATGCATAAAAGTCCCACCTTTCTATTTTTTAACATTTTAAAGGTTAAGCTTATAAGATGTCTCATTTCAGTAAATTTCAAATGGATATAATACATATTTCCTAGCACCATTTTGATAAATAAGGTTTACTAGAATATGTTTCTTTCAAACCAGGGCATCAATGATTATATTCTGATTTTGTCTATTGCTTCTACCCTACATTGTTGCTGTATACAATATTCAGAAACAGATGAATCACTTCACAATCTTTAATTGTTTCAGTAATAACAAATCAGAAAATAAAGAATGTTATTTCTATTTCATTCCAGCTGTTTATTTCAATACCAATTGTAATCTTTTATGAATTATTTCCCCAGGAAAAATCATTTTCAAAACTTTGTAAATAACAGTAAGAATGATTTATGTCCACATGGTATGGGTAACACCAGCTGACAAGGTCAACATCAATTTAGGTGAGGAAAACTATTCAATTGTCCAATGTGCATTTGTAAAGTTTATTTGTCATTTATTTAGAAAAAGTGGGTTAGATAGACTTTAGAAATAGAAGATAAGAAAGGAAAATAACATGTTTAAAGTGTAAGTTAAACGATTTTCGATAAATTGAGTATAAATAGTAAATGCCGTAATTAAAACAATGTCGAAAACCCCAATGACCGTACATGGTCTCCTTTTCGAGATATACGTGGTGAAACCTCCCATTTTGCACCTGGAAAAATTTGTAATCAAGCCTGTACAGGCAACTTCCGGTTTTCGACGATCACACTTGTGACGTCATCAATAAGTACATGTAGCGCGAAAGTGCGCGTGATGCACTAACAACTGTCTGGGTTGCAACGACTGAAAGGTGCGCTTCAGCTCTCCGATCAACGGCGGAATTTACGGAAATACAAAATACTGACAGACTTCAGGGTGGAAACATCACAGAACATTAGTAAATTTTACGAGCCATACGAAAATGCAAGCTGGAAAATGTATCAGATTCATCAGAAGAAATTGTCTGACAGGGTTAATGCTGCACACGGTAGTGAATATTGTAATTTTAACGAACTATTTTCTCATTTTTTTTACTGCAGATCTAGTGTATTGTCATTTTTTTTTATTTCCTTACGTTTTAGTACAGGCTACCAATTCCACATACCACAATCATGACAATGACCAGCTGACAATCCTATTATATTGCCTTATACGGGTACAAATTCCAATGCATTCTGGGGTTTTAGGTTTACATTTGCATAGGTTGTTATAACCACTATCTTGGCACTGCTTGTTAAAAATATAATATAGTGTGATATGCTGTTACTGGTTGGCTACTTGCCTGAGGTTTGAACCCCATAATCCTTACTTTCACAACTTGAGCTGATCAGCTAGTGTCGGTTTCAATATGTCAAAACATCATTTTTAATAATAATAAAAATAATAATAATTATAAATCTTTTAAAGTCTGGTTTTAAAACATCACCACTCAGGATTATATTTATTGTGAATTGAAACACAAGACCAACTCCCTCCTTTAAGGGTCTTTAAGGAATCCTTAAAGATCCTTAAAGATGTCCTTAAAGATCCTTAAAGCCTCCTTAAAGACCCCTTTAAGGACCACCATTTTCTTTAAGGATCTTTAAGGCTTCCTTACAGATCCTTAATGGAACTGAAATTTTAAGGATCTTTAATGCGGCTTTAAGGATCTTTAAGGATCACCCTGACATACACATGTATTTAAATGATATAATGGTGTTTTTCAACCACCCTGAATTGGCTAAGGATGCACATTATTTATTTATTTATTTATTTATTTATTTATTTATTTGGTATATAGTACACAAAAATAATTGGAAAAAACGCGATTAAAAATAAATGTCCGGTGATAAAATTTCATGATTGTTTTCAAAGTAATTAATTAATTAATTAATTTATTTATTTATTTATTTATTTTTTTTATTTATAATCTATACTGCTCCGATTATTATGTACCAGCTCTAAATTGATTCAATGTACAACTTCTTATTTAATTATTTATTTATTATATTTATTTATTTATTTATTTATTAAACTAAAAAAAGTGTAGTTTTGACTATTTATCATTATGGATTTATGCCCATAGGTAATAAACAGATCATGGTTCCTAATTGATGATCATCAACATTTCCCCGGTATCTCATCAACAACTTACCTAACTAATTGATAACAGAAGCAAATTCAAACTCATTTTAACCAGACGATAGTATATTCTACCTGAAAAATTTACCGTATGTTGTTAATCTCTTTAATTACCTAGATGGATTTGAATTTTAATGGAATCTGATGATTAATCTACATGAGTAGTAATGTTAGGGATACTTTAGATACTTTTTACCAATTGTTATTTGTGTGTAAATAAATAAATAAATAAATAAATAAATAAATAAATAATAAATAATTAAATAAATAAATAAATAAATATTTTTAAAAACTTTAATAAGTATATGAAATATGAGAGAGAGAGAGAGAGAGATAGAGAGAGAGGGCAGAGCGAAGACTTGTACATCATCAGTTTTTAAACTACCATTATTTGATATTTCTTATTTCATGACCTTGAAATGTGCATTCATATAAATAAATAAATAAATAATAATAAATAAATAAAAAAATAAATTATCATATATAAAAATAAATAAATAATCAAATAAATATATAAATAATCATATAAATAAATAAATAAATAATCAAATAAATAAATAAACACTCATATAAATAAATAATAAATAAATAAATAAATAAACCACAATTTCATAGACAAAACTGGTATATTCATTTGCACTATCTTCTTCATGTAATAATTTCTCGATCGATCCAGTAAAATAACTTGTATTCTCTGATCAAGTTGTTTATGGAGAGAGAGATAGATAGATAGATAGATAGAGATAGAGAGAGAGAGAGAGAGAGAGAGAGAGAGAGAGAGAGAAACTCGGAGCTGAGAGTTGTCTATCGGAACTTTTTCCCACAAGCGAAAACTATAAGCATGATTTTCTAATCATAGAATAGGTCCGCAATCCAAGTTAACGAATTTCGGGCTAATAAAGTTGTGATTTATAATGAAACAATTAAAAAAAAAAAACATTTATATCATCGGCATTTATTTTAAGTTAATTATCGTTTTAATTTGTTTTCTTGCCGAAAATGGGGTTCTCTGTGTGTTTCCGTTTCATTAATAATCCTAGAACTGACAGCCTCAATATAACTAGCAAAATCTTGATCTCACTGTCTTGGTTCACATCTTTAGGGAAAATCTAGTGTGAGAAAACTCGCTTGTCGAATATTGGTTCTAATCTCAATGCACTTCGATTTCTTTCACTATCCTTGAACTTAAAGTCTCTACACAAGACTATACAATTTTGTTACAAACTGACAAAATATTAAACTGGGACAGGCCATAATCTCAGAAAATTTGTCAGTTCGCTCAGGTTTTACATTCTTGGCCATTCTAGAATTCTTATTCATTGAATCAAATAATGATATAAGTGAAATAATCTTGACACAGGAATGAAACTCTATACTCTGCTATCCCGTTATCCTGATTATGTTGAGAAAAAAGTAAAAAAGTTTTCTCCAGAAATAAATCAAATGGTGTTGTTCAAACACAAAAAGATATTAGCAGTCTGCAGCTGACGTTGGAATATTGTCATATCTAGGAGAGAAAGAGAGAGAGGGGAGAGAGAATTTGGATTTGCAGTGTCGTGTACTTTTTTCGTTCTGTTTAAAAATAATTCAAAAATGGTGTGTCAGATCCAGCGGGATGGAGGTAGGTGGGCGGGGAGGGGGGCACCCCAACATTTGCCCCTGCTTTCCGACTTTTTTCCCTCTCGCTTACCGCAAATTGTCAAGCAACCAGTGTATGGACCAGTTAATTAGTGGTACTGATTAATAATTCGTGTACAGGTAGGTAATTGCAATCAGAGGATGATGATGTACCAGTTCGCTGAGGTATGAAAGAATTCAGGTAGTGCTGACCAGTCTTAGGTGATAATGTTATTTACCTGATCACTTAGGCATGAAAGAACCCAGTTAGTATTAGTAAATGACGTTAATTAGTAATACTAATTAAGACACTTCTGTCTTGTCAGAAAGCATGAATTTTAAACTGGGCTGTTATCAGTACTTCAAAAATAATTCTTATTCAAGGACAGATTCCATAAAGAGTGATTCCATTAATCATAAATGAATATTGGGACCAAGGGTCAGGGCCCAGAGAGAGAGAGAGAGAGAGCTAATTAGAATGGTACATTTTTAGCACATAAGATTATCTTTTTGTATATTTTTATAGCGCAAAGTCCTATTTTCATATAAAAGTCCCAATTTTTGTACATTTTTGTACATTTTTTTTATTTTTAATTGTTTTAATAGATAAATTCCATCTCATTTGACTTTTTATTCTATCCGTCCGTTATTGGCTTTATGGAACAAATCTAAAATGATAAGTGCTATTTTCTGGTAAAAAGGATTCTTGTGTGTTGCACCATTATACTGATTATTTAGTATAATAATGTAATAATTTAATTAATATAATAAAATTAACTTGAATGTTCAGATGGATGTCATATAGATAATTTTAAACAAGTGTGGAAAAAAGGGGAGGAAGGAGACCTTCCACTTCGGTAGCAGCCAGCTCGGTAGAGTGTCGACTGTCCGCTCCAGAAGTGGAAGGTCGCGGGTTTGGTCTCTGGCCGGGTCTGATCCAAAACTTGAAAAGGGTAGTGACTATTCACTCGGATCCGCTTTTGAGTATGACAATGGTAATATTTTTTTAAACAGTTTTACCAGATTTATAACAGTAGGAAATGTCGCTATTTCTACTGTTTCAATTTGTAAAGAGTACTATTATTATAATGTTTAACATGTGCACCCCCTTTCTCTCTCTCTCTCTCTCTCTCTCTCTCTCTCTCTCACCGTGAATTGAATTAATTTCTGAAATTATTTTATTTAACATTCTCACTGTTTCCCTCATAAAACAGTCATTTAAGTTAAATGCGAGATTTTGAAGGATAGATTAAGATTATAACAAATTATCATTAAAACTCGTCCTTCCATTTTGTACAGATTATTAAATGTCGCTGGTACAATATTATAGTTGTTTATCAAACAAGGAAATAAGTATTGGTATTACAACAAAAATGTAACTAAATTATAAAAGACAATTTTAAATAAAATTTACTTAAAATTATTGTTTTAATTTCAAGAATTATTGAAATATTTTAATAAAAAAGCAGTAGTATGATTAAGATTATACAAATAGGAATGGATATCTGATCGATAATTGATCTTTATAAAAGTGATGTTTGCCAGTCAGATAAATAAGTGTATTACAGGTAAAGGTTTGATATGCCCGTCTTCCTTTGATCAGAAAAATTAACCTAAAAATTATTCCTCTCAAGAATGAAAGAGCAAACTATAATAATAATAATAATAATAATAATAAAATATTTTTTAAATGGAGTAAAACATTTTATTTATATATTTTATTATAAATCTGAAAGATTTAGAGCTAGTCACGTGATCCTTAGGCTACCGGGTACTAATATAGTTTAAAAATAAAATGCATATTCATGTCTTCCGTGGCCTAATGGATAAGGATGTAGAGTCAGGAAAGGATGTAATCTGGGGAACTAAGGGTAGTGAGTTCAAGTCCCGCTGCGAGCGAAATTAGATAAGTAAATTTGTAATAAATGATGTTAAATAATGTTCTTCTTTATTTGTGATTTCAGGACTACTTGCAAAACAACCAAAATTAGTATAAATTGATAAAGAAAAATGATTAAATAAATAAGTTTATTTTTTATAAATTTACAAATTTTATAAATAAATAAAAAAAAAAAAAAAAAAATAATTTTTTTTAAATAAAACAATAAAATAAAATAAAAACAGTGTAAGAGTATAATAAGTTAAATAATTATATTTAACATCACATTTATATAAATTTAAAATTTAAAACAAGAGGCCCATGGGCCTGATACGCTCACCTGATAACTAATGGCTAGCTGATAAATTTAAAGACAACATAAATACTAACCCCAATGACTTTTTTCTTTACATCATGGTAACCGTTGTATCAATACCTACAACATTCTAGTATACATGCCAATACAAAAAGTTAATAGTTTTCAAGATAATTAACCATTTCAGTATGTTTCACATTTGTGACCTTGACCTTTGAACCCATGACCTTTTCTATACATCAAAATGATCGTTGTATCGATACCTACAACATTCTAATATACATGCCTATAAAAAAGTTTATAGTTTTCAAGATAATTAAACATTTCTGGATTGTTTCGCATATGTGACCTTGACCTTTAAACCCATAACCTTTTTCTATACATCAAAATGATCGTTGTACCAATACCTACAACATTCTAATATACATGCCTATATAAAAAGTTTATAGTTTTCGAGATAATTAACCATTTTGGTATTGTTTTGCATCTGTGACCTTGACCTTTGAACCCATGACCTTTTTCTATACATCAAAATGATCGTTGTATTAATACCTACAACATTCTAATATACATGCCTATACAAAAAGTTTATAGTTTTCGAGATAATTAACCATTTCGGTATTGTTTTCACATCTGTGACCTTGACCTTTGAACCCATGACCTTTTTCTATACATCAAAATGATCGTTGTATCAATACCTACAACATTCTAATATACATGCCATACAAAAAGTTTATAGTTTTTGAGATAATTAACCATTTCGGTATTGTTTCACATCTGTGACCTTGACCTTTGAACCCATGACCTTTTTCTATACATCAAAATGATCGTTGTATCAATACCTACAACATTCTGATATACATGCCAATACAAAATGTTTATAGTTTTCGAGATAATTAACCATTTCGGTATTGTTTCGCATATGTAACCTTGACCTTTGAACCCATGACCTTTTTCTATACATCAAAATGATCGTTGTATCAATACCTACAACATTCTAATATACATGCCTATACAAAAAGTTTATAGTTTTCGAGATAATTAACCATTTCAGTATTGTTTCACATCTGTGACCTTGACCTTTGAACCCATGACCTTTTTCTATACATCAAAATGATTGTTGTATCAATACCTACAACATTCTAATATACATGCCTACACAAAATGTTTATAGTTTTCGAGATAATTAACCATTTCGGTATTGTTTCGCATCTGTGACCTTGACCTTTGAACCCATGACCTTTTTCTATACATCAAAATGATCGTTGTATCAATACCTACAACATTTTAATATACATGCCATACAAAATGTTTATAGTTTTCGAGATAATTAACCATTTCGGTATTGTTTCGCATCTTTAACCTTGACCTTTGAACCCATGACCTTTTTCTATACATCAAAATGATCGTTGTATCAATACCTACAACATTCTAATATACATGCCTATACAAAAAGTTTATAGTTTTCGAGATAATTAACCATTTCAGTATTGTTTCACATCTGTGACCTTGACCTTTGAACCCATGACCTTTTTCTATACACCAAAATGATCGTTGTATCAATACCTACAACATTCTAATATACACGCCTATACAAAAAGTTTATAGTTTTCGAGATAATTAACCATTTCGGTATTGTTTCGCATCTTTAACCTTGACCTTTGAACCCATGACCTTTTTCTATACATCAAAATGATCGTTGTATCAATACCTACAACATTCTAATATACATGCCTATACAAAAAGTTTATAGTTTTCGAGATAATTAACCATTTCAGTATTGTTTCACATCTGTGACCTTGACCTTTGAACCCATGACCTTTTTCTATACACCAAAATGATCGTTGTATCAATACCTACAACATTCTAATATGCATGCCTATACAAAAAGTTTATAGTTTTCGAGATAATTAACCATTTCAGTATTGTTTCACATCTGTGACCTTGACCTTTGAACCCATGACCTTTTTCTATACATCAAAATGATCGTTGTATCAATACCTACAACATTCTAATATACATGCCCATACA
This sequence comes from Anadara kagoshimensis, assembly GCA_021292105.1. Lineage (NCBI taxonomy): Eukaryota > Metazoa > Mollusca > Bivalvia > Arcoida > Arcidae > Anadara > Anadara kagoshimensis. The sequence continues at coordinate 64,176,624 of CM037859.1, forward strand.
AAAAGTTTATAGTTTTCGAGATAATTAACCATTTCAGTATTGTTTCACATCTGTGACCTTGACCTTTGAACCCATGACCTTTTTCTATACATCAAAATGATCGTTGTATCAATACCTACAACATTCTAATATACATGCCTACACAAAATGTTTATAGTTTTCGAGATAATTAACCATTTCGGTATTGTTTCGCATCTGTGACCTTGACCTTTGAACCCATGATCTTTTTCTATACATCAAAATGATCGTTGTATCAATACCTACAACATTCTGATATACATGCCTACACAAAATGTTTATAGTTTTCGAGATAATTAACCATTTCGGTATTGTTTCGCATCTGTGACCTTGACCTTTGAACCCATGACCTTTTTCTATACATCAAAATGATCGTTGTATCAATACCTACAACATTCTAATATACATGCCTACACAAAATGTTTATAGTTTTCGAGATAATTAACCATTTCGGTATTGTTTCGCATCTGTGACCTTGACCTTTGAACCCATGACCTTTTTCTATACATCAAAATGATCGTTGTATCGATACCTACAACATTCTAATATACATGCCTATAAAAAAGTTTATAGTTTTCAAGATAATTAAACATTCTGGATTGTTTCGCATATGTGACCTTGACCTTTAAACCCATAACCTTTTTCTATACATCAAAATGATCGTTGTACCAATACCTACAACATTCTAATATACATGCCTATAAAAAGTTTATAGTTTTCGAGATAATTAACCATTTTGGTATTGTTTTGCATCTGTGACCTTGACCTTTGAACCCATGACCTTTTTCTATACATCAGAATGATCGTTGTATTAATACCTACAACATTCTAATATACATGCCTATACAAAAAGTTTATAGTTTTCGAGATAATTAACCATTTCGGTATTGTTTCACATCTGTGACCTTGACCTTTGAACCCATGACCTTTTTCTATACATCAAAATGATCGTTGTATCAATACCTACAACATTCTAATATACATGCCCATACAAAAAGTTTATAGTTTTTGAGATAATTAACCATTTCGGTATTGTTTCACATCTGTGACCTTGACCTTTGAACCCATGACCTTTTTCTATACATCAAAATGATCGTTGTATCAATACCTACAACATTCTGATATACATGCCAATACAAAATGTTTATAGTTTTCGAGATAATTAACCATTTCGGTATTGTTTCGCATATGTAACCTTGACCTTTGAACCCATGACCTTTTTCTATACATCAAAATGATCGTTGTATCAATACCTACAACATTCTAATATACATGCCTATACAAAAAGTTTATAGTTTTCGAGATAATTAACCATTTCAGTATTGTTTCACATCTGTGACCTTGACCTTTGAACCCATGACCTTTTTCTATACATCAAAATGATTGTTGTATCAATACCTACAACATTCTAATATACATGCCTACACAAAATGTTTATAGTTTTCGAGATAATTAACCATTTCGGTATTGTTTCGCATCTGTGACCTTGACCTTTAAACCCATGACCTTTTTCTATACATCAAAATGATCGTTGTATCAATACCTACAACACTCTGATATACATGCCTACACAAAATGTTTATAGTTTTCGAGATAATTAACCATTTCGGTATTGTTTCGCATCTGTGACCTTGACCTTTGAACCCATGACCTTTTTCTATACATCAAAATGATCGTTGTATCAATACCTACAACATTTTAATATACATGCCAATACAAAATGTTTATAGTTTTCGAGATAATTAACCATTTCGGTATTGTTTCGCATCTTTAACCTTGACCTTTGAACCCATGACCTTTTTCTATACATCAAAATGATCGTTGTATCAATACCTACAACATTCTAATATACATGCCTATACAAAAAGTTTATAGTTTTCGAGATAATTAACCATTTCAGTATTGTTTCACATCTGTGACCTTGACCTTTGAACCCATGACCTTTTTCTATACACCAAAATGATCGTTGTATCAATACCTACAACATTCTAATATACATGCCTATACAAAAAGTTTATAGTTTTCGAGATAATTAACCATTTCAGTATTGTTTCACATCTGTGACCTTGACCTTTGAACCCATGACCTTTTTCTATACATCAAAATGATCGTTGTATCAATACCTACAACATTTAATATACATGCCCATACAAAAAGTTTATAGTTTTCGAGATAATTAACCATTTCAGTATTGTTTCACATCTGTGACCTTGACCTTTGAACCCATGACCTTTTTCTATACATCAAAATGATCGTTGTATCAATACCTACAACATTCTAATATACATGCCTACACAAAATGTTTATAGTTTTCGAGATAATTAACCATTTCGGTATTGTTTCGCATCTGTGACCTTGACCTTTGAACCCATGATCTTTTTCTATACATCAAAATGATCGTTGTATCAATACCTACAACATTCTGATATACATGCCTACACAAAATGTTTATAGTTTTCGAGATAATTAACCATTTCGGTATTGTTTCGCATCTGTGACCTTGACCTTTGAACCCATGACCTTTTTCTATACATCAAAATGATCGTTGTATCAATACCTACAACATTCTAATATACATGCCTACACAAAATGTTTATAGTTTTCGAGATAATTAACCATTTCGGTATTGTTTCGCATCTGTGACCTTGACCTTTGAACCCATGACCTTTTTCTATACATCAAAATGATCGTTGTATCGATACCTACAACATTCTAATATACATGCCTATAAAAAAAGTTTATAGTTTTCAAGATAATTAAACATTTCTGGATTGTTTCGCATATGTGACCTTGACCTTTAAACCCATAACCTTTTTCTATACATCAAAATGATCGTTGTACCAATACTTACAACATTCTAATATACATGCCTATATAAAAAGTTTATAGTTTTCGAGATAATTAACCATTTTGGTATTGTTTTGCATCTGTGACCTTGACCTTTGAACCCATGACCTTTTTCTATACATCAGAATGATCGTTGTATTAATACCTACAACATTCTAATATACATGCCTATACAAAAAGTTTATAGTTTTCGAGATAATTAACCATTTCGGTATTGTTTCACATCTGTGACCTTGACCTTTGAACCCATGACCTTTTTCTATACATCAAAATGATCGTTGTATCAATACCTACAACATTCTAATATACATGCCCATACAAAAAGTTTATAGTTTTGAGATAATTAACCATTTCGGTATTGTTTCACATCTGTGACCTTGACCTTTGAACCCATGACCTTTTTCTATACATCAAAATGATCGTTGTATCAATACCTACAACATTCTGATATACATGCCAATACAAAATGTTTATAGTTTTCGAGATAATTAACCATTTCGGTATTGTTTCGCATATGTAACCTTGACCTTTGAACCCATGACCTTTTTCTATACATCAAAATGATCGTTGTATCAATACCTACAACATTCTAATATACATGCCTATACAAAAAGTTTATAGTTTTCGAGATAATTAACCATTTCAGTATTGTTTCACATCTGTGACCTTGACCTTTGAACCCATGACCTTTTTCTATACATCAAAATGATTGTTGTATCAATACCTACAACATTCTAATATACATGCCTACACAAAATGTTTATAGTTTTCGAGATAATTAACCATTTCTGTATTGTTTCGCATCTGTGACCTTGACCTTTAAACCCATGACCTTTTTCTATACATCAAAATGATCGTTGTATCAATACCTACAACACTCTGATATACATGCCTACACAAAATGTTTATAGTTTTCGAGATAATTAACCATTTCGGTATTGTTTCGCATCTGTGACCTTGACCTTTGAACCCATGACCTTTTTCTATAATCAAATGATTGTTGTATCAATACCTACAACATTTTAATATACATGCCAATACAAAATGTTTATAGTTTTCGAGATAATTAACCATTTCGGTATTGTTTCGCATCTTTAACCTTGACCTTTGAACCCATGACCTTTTTCTATACATCAAAATGATCGTTGTATCAATACCTACAACATTCTAATATACATGCCCATACAAAAAGTTTATAGTTTTCGAGATAATTAACCATTTCAGTATTGTTTCACATCTGTGACCTTGACCTTTGAACCCATGACCTTTTTCTATACATCAAAATGATCGTTGTATCAATACCTACAACATTCTAATATACATGCCTACACAAAATGTTTATAGTTTTCGAGATAATTAACCATTTCGGTATTGTTTCGCATCTGTGACCTTGACCTTTGAACCCATGACCTTTTTCTATACATCGAAATGATCGTTGTATCAATACCTACAACACTCTAATATACATGCCTATACAAAAAGTTTATAGTTTTCGAGATAATAATTATAATCAGAGGCAAAAAAAATAGGTCACGACCTTCACAATTGACCTTGACCTCATTTTGAAGATACTAACAAGAAGATGTCAAAACTGAAAACCCCATGTCATTATCTGGTCAAATAGTCAAGTTATAACAATTTGAAGCTATTTTACGATTTTTTCAAAATTAAACGCAAAAACGCGTAACCTATTTTTTATCAGAATTTCACAAAATGAACAAACTATAGGCTTAAGACCATAGAAAAGCCAAATATCACATCAGATTTTTTCTCCAATCAGTACTTTCGGAGAAGAAGATTTTTTAAGATTTTTGCACCCCTAGGTCACCTTGACCTAGTTATGGTAGCCATGGCAACGCCACGAACAAATCTGAATTGCACCGGCCCATATATACTTCTGACAAAGTTTCATTAAAAACTGTCCGGTAGTTTCAGAGGAGAAGTCGAAAATAGGTGTTAACGACGCACGCACGCATGCACGCACACACGCACGCACGCACACACGCACACACGCACATACACACGCTGCTCTATGCCATAAGCTCACATGACCTTCGTTCAGGTGAGCTAAAAATGTAATGAAATTTGTTTTCTGTGTTTATTAAACGAATCCTTAAAGATCCTTAAAGCCGCCTTAAAGATCCTTAAAATTTCATTCCATTAAGGATCTTTAAGGATGTCCTTAGAGACCTTAAAGACACATTTAAGGTCCTTAAAGACCCCTTAAAGATCCTTAAAGCCCCATTTAATGAGTCTTTAAGGGGGCTTTAAGGATCCTTAAAGGTGACTTTTCTTCTTGTGAAAAAAATGCATTTGATTATTCTTTTCTGTTACATGGGTATCTAAGGAAGACATTCAACATATCTATCATTAATCAGTTTGTGCTGTTTAAAAGGTATACAGTGGGGAGGATGTACAATTTTGTATCAGGCAGATGAATTGAAATATCCATAATCTGTGAATACCCAAGCTAATGTGTGTATGCAAATCACTTGTTTTAATCCTGACTGGATAATAGCTGTTATCCAATTTGTGGTCAAGACAGTCTAATGACTATCTTGTTCTCTGGTAAATATGACATTGTCCAACTTTCTTTCCAGAAAAACTTATTACACATGTATATGGTGAATCTGCTGTTGTGTCTATCTGTTTTACCCTACAATACACTCTTGATAGCATGTCCTACCCCAGGTACCAATTATGTGTCTAATTATGTTGGGTTAGATTTAAATGTAAAAAAAATGTTTTTAAACAATCAACATTCATTGCACTTTAACTTGGTATACATAATTATGATAACGCAGAAATGGTTAATTATTTCATTGTTTTCAATGTAGTCTCTTTTGATACTTAAAATATTTCTCTTTTCAGATAAAACAAATTGCATAAAAAGATAATGAAGGCTTAACAAATACAGTATAGCAGTTACATGAGGGGATTTACATTGATCTGTCATCGTAACAGTGGGGTTCAAAATTGACAAGATTTTGACAGCCCTTGTTAATTAATGCTATTATTTATTTAACTTCTTCAGTAGATTTGGGACATATCCTCATGTGAGTGTTAATTAAAGCATATGTGGCTCTTGTTTAATATATGTAAATAAGGGGTTCAAAATTTCAAAACATATTTTTTTTAATTAAAGGTCCAGGACCTTTTGCCTTTTTTCAGGGGTTCAACATAATTTTTTGAAAGACAAATATCACTGAAAGTTCCATGTGCAATTGAGTTAACATTTAATATGTAGTCATTTAAAAAAAGTAGTATTTTCTTGTAAAGAGAAAAATTTTGGGTCCATCAGACTTTTCAAGTTTTAATTTTTAACTTTTCAAGGGTCCCAACACCCAATATGTCCCAGATAAAGACAATTTTGAACCCCTGTTTCACAGGCCAAATATGGCCAAGTTTTATTTTTCATTATATTGAATAATTCAGAGTGGTATATTTATACTCAGTGCAAACAAAGTTGGGGCCCATTGGGGTATATAGGAATCGCCCTGTCCATCTGTCCAAATATAATGTACACTCCATATCTTCTATGTCTATGGCTCAATTTTAATGAAACTTGCAACAAATAAAAACAACATGAGACAATGTGTCGCATACCAAATTAAGGTGTAAAGAACAAGGAATAAGTCTTAAAAATGACAACTAGCAAGATGTCTAAGGAGCTTGTCTAGTTATGTGAAGTAAACTTCATATATTGTGTTATTATTATCTTACATTCATGACAAATTCTTGGGTTTTTTTTGGCTATTGTGTGATTTGTATGATCAAATTCAATAGAAAATACATTGCACATTGTATTCATTTATATTTTGATAGGTACACATTCACTGCAATACAGATTCAATCTTATATTGATAGAGAATTCAAAATTCAGAGAGGAAGTGAAATATCCGAGACAAGTTTAAAGGAAAAGAAACTATGTATAATATTTCATTTTGTACTAGTCAGCATGCATTTAATTGTTTAATTTTTTGTAGTGGTTTAATTACTTCAATATACACAGCTTAGCATTTAAAGATGACATACTGGACATGAGGCAGCTGAACATCAAGTGCAAGGTTTAGATTCTCAACTACAGTTTTGCAACCAGTTGACCAGATTGTTCAAATAACTTTACCAAAATGCAAAAAAGATAAATTATATGTTAGCACAAATTTGTCTAATTGAAGAGTAGCAAGGTATTTTCATTACATGAATTTGTTTATGTATCATACATGTATTAAAATTATTGTTGAGAAATAGTTTGTTTTTACTACCAGTACTCAGAGTTTTTCATAGATCTTACTCAAAAACTATCTATTGAAATTAATTTGGAATTTAAGGGGGGGGGTTATCAGATTTTATGACAGGTTCACTGCCACAAGTACATGTAACAGGTACCCACAATATGGTACTGGCTAACTTCATCTACACAGCTATCCATAAATAACTATAAATTTTATAGTCAAATTCCATCCATATTGCTAATATATCAGAGGTTTTGCAGTATTTTGAAATGGTAATAATGATCTAAATTTTCATGACATTTTTTTTTAAAACCAGTTTTCATGGAATTTATTTTTAATTTGAGAAAAAATATAAAAATCTATGAAAAATATATTTTCAAGTTAAAAAAATATTTTACCTAAAACAACACTCAGATTTACAAACATGATATTTTGATAATGTAATTTTGTGGAGATTTTCTGCCTATAATGAAATGACCAGTTTGAAATGTGTATAAATTTATGGATAGCAGTGTATATGTATACCTATTCCAAGGGGGTTGGTGGCACATTGGTCTCTATTACACCTTTTAATTTCAAGGCTTGAATCCCACTTGGGACTGATCCTGTGTAAAAAATTTTGTCAATCTGTCTGTTTATGTCAGTGGTTATCTCTAGACACTCCAGATTCCTCTACATTTTGAAATCATCACCTTGATATAAGTAAAATGATTTTGATTTTGATGGGTGTACTCCAACACATATATTTAGGAAGATGCCACTTGGGACTTATCCTAGTGTGAAAAATTGTCAATCTGTTTGTTGATGTCAGTGGTTTTCTCCAGACACTCTAGTCCAGATTCCTCCAACATTCCAGAGATGTCCACCTTGATATAAGTAAAATAATTTTGGTTGGATGTAAACTTTACTCCAACACTTATTTTAGAAAGAGGTATCTATGGCCTGACTTTGATATGTACAAAATGATTCCATAGAAGCTTGGCTCTGTGCATGTAGGTACTTAGTGCAAGCATATATAAGAGTGGCTTTAATTGATAGCTAACAACATTTGTATAGGTTGCTGCCATATTACCACATTATCTTGCACTGAAGCCAGTTACCACTCCGTCCATTATACCTGAACTAACACAACCAGTAGGAGTCTATGACTTCCAGATGCAGTCAACTGAATTTCTCAAAGCTGCAGGAGCAGGCACACAGGAAAGTTGCAGTTTCCTTTTCTGTGGATAATTTAAGGTTGACTAAATAAATAAGGTGTTCTTATATTTATCATGAGAGGCAGACAGTATAACATCTGACCCTTTCCATATTGCTGGTGCATTGACACTTGTATTGATTCAAAGCAAACCAGAAACATGAATTTCACACAACATGAACTTGTGTTTCCATCAACAAGAAAAAGTTTCTGGTGTGATGTAGCTTGCATTCAACCATCCCCTTGCACCTTCTAGTTATGATGTAGGCCATTTTGTAACCAGTACTTACATTTGTGACCCTACCCCCTCCCATCCTGAAAAGCAAGTATGGTTGACCGAACCCGGTAGTTACGACGTAGTATATCCCGCTAGTATTGTTGGGAAGGTCTTGGGTTCGAGTCTCGGTTTGGTCGCTGTATTTTTCTTTCCCTATTGCATTTTGAGGCTCGCCCAACCCTGGTCTTGGAAGTGACCGACAACAGTAGCTATATCGCAACATACACGCTATACTGCAACGATTGTTTTGTTAGAAAAGGATTTAAGGATTATTAGGTCAGTCGTGATTAAATTCCGCTATGAACTCAACATCAACAACAGGAGGAGGGGTCATGTGCATGTGTTATGGAACGGTTGTGGCTGTTTTACAGGCTAATTTAACCACCAAACCTCATCATAATGCATGAACAGATCACTTGCGATTTATTCGTCTTCTTCTTACTAAACCTATGTAAAGTTGTCCTCAGTGGAGATCCTTTAATGCGGTTTGACTGAACATTTTTAAGTTTCGTTGTAAACAAGTGGGTGCTTATGCGCATGTCTGCAAACATTGGCTGTCACACTTGTGACGTCACGAGTCATCAGAGAGAAATTCAAGTTTCCATTCAGGTGTGCAAAAGGGGTTATTTCAAAATTTCTCCGTAATTAGTGATTCGATTTTTGAAAGAAATACGGCGTTCATCTCAGGGAAAGGAGTTTATTAAAATATCTTAATATTGTTTTTCATTGTACTTACACTTAACTAGTTATGTAATTGTTGTTGTTTAAAACAGTGTCAGGATTAGATTTTAAGCAGCATTAAGAAATCGAAATCGTGCAAATGGAATTAAATGTCCTACAATAATCCAGTGATAATATAGGATGTTTAGGGATGATGTAGATAACAAAAGCAATATAAAAGAGGCCAAGTTATTGTATACTCTGACGGGAAACTTTGTCACAAGTAGTCATTCAACATACAATTAGAAAAACATTTATAAGTTGCTGAGGTACTGGGCAGTCTAACAACAGGAAATTTGAATGTATGATATCCAGGAATTTGTATAGAAAAATCACATCCATATTAACTGTCAATTTAATTGTACACAGCACAAACCATTGTTGATGTCACCAGGTCACTACAAGGATCAAAATGTTTTACTGTCATAAATTATATAAATAATAATCGTTAATAAATCTATACATAAAATTCGGATTTATCACTGGTAAGTTTTTATTTATATACATGTATTTGTATTGTAAATTTAGTATATTGATTCTGTATTTTGGTCAAACATAATTGAATCAGTTATTGTCTAGAAAGAAAGCACATGGTATTGTTTTGACCACTCGACCTAGTACACATACTCCATATATGAAACAGATTTCCTGCTTCAACTGTTTACAGTGTTATTACATTTTAATTACGGGATTTTCAAGACTAATTTTTTGCCATGATGTGTAACACATTAAGATTAGTTTACACGCCAAACATAAAAACTGAGAAAAAATTCTAGCAACAGTTACTGAAAAAAAATCTTGCCAAATAATGAAAGGTGCAAGAAACTGAGACATTTTCAAATTAGGTTTCTGTCGTGTCGTTTTATACTGCTGGCCAGGCTTTAAGGAGCTTACGTTAAGATAGAGTTATGAACATTCTAAATACTACATTGTATAATCAAAAACAAACATACTAATCTATGTCCGAATCACAACCCAGAAGCAAAGTAAAAACTTTAGAACTGACAAGTAAGTTATAAACGTGCACTTCCAACAGGGACGTGAGGCCGGGTGCTCCGGAAGGTTAAGTACCTCATGTTTAGCTGGTTTCAACCGCCATGTGTGTAATTAAAATTATGTGAAAGGAACATGGAACTATTGGACGTCAAATATATCCAGGACAATCCTGACACAGAGACATCAAACTTATCAACAACACTGTGATGACGGCCATAAAACTATTTGGGGGCCTTGATATACTATTGTCTAAATTTGCTGCTATTTAAGATTTGAAGTTTCTTAAAAACTAAGGCAAAGTAAAACTTTGAAACTGACTGGTCAGGTAAGAAACGTGAACTTCCACCAGGGAACTGAGGCCGGGTGGAAGGGTAAATGATTTGATCCATACTACTACGATACCTGCTGCTAATGTTTAAGAAACATTCCGTGCTTTTTTATTCTAAGAATACGTAATCTAATAGACAGTTTTGTTGAACCACATGGCAAGAATGACTGTTATCGAAACTTATATGTATAAGAAATTTGTTGTTTATAGTTTTTCTTAATTCAGGATAATATCAAATTCGTTTTTACAATTAAAAATAAGTATGTCTATCACATGAAACTGGAAAATGATAATTATATATACATTACATACTGAATCCTAAAAAAGAGAAAATATAGAAACATGATACTGATTAATTTTACACCAATGATTTTGCATTTATTTTGGTAATTGAAAAATAGTTTTATTTTTTATTTTAAGTTTTTTTTTACAAAATGTATTATTCTATAACAATTCATATATTTTTTGTATATATATTAACAGGTGTGACATATAATGTGTGATATCATTGTAGAAATTAATTGGTGTAATCAAAATCAAACATACTAATCCATGTCCGAATCATAATCCAGAAGCAAAGTAAAAACTTAAAAGTAGGAACATGGAACTATGGGACGTCAAATATATCCAGGACAATCCTGGACACAGAGACGTCAAACTTATCAACAATACTCTGATGACGGCCATAAAACTTTTTGAGGGCCTTGATAAGCCTAGGCTTGCAATATCCGTGAGTCAACAATTTATTTGCAATTTACATATTGTACCAGTATTAATTTTTCAGCAATAGACGGTCGTTTTGGAATACAATTCCTTATCAGTAGTGCTTTGACCAAAAAAATGACACCATACTCTTTCAAAATGTTGAAGAGAAACCAAAAGGACCTAATTGTTGTAAATGGTATACAGGTTCGTTCCGACAATATCATTAACCTTCTAAATTAGCAGATTTTGTCACGCTGACACTTTAATTGGTTAATCAGAACTATTGACGTTAGATTAGCTTAGATATAACAATTTCTTTCACAAAGCATTATTTGTCTTTCAACATTTCGTTTTAAATTGGAGAAAACCGTGGTATAAGTAATGAATGCAAATATTAACAATATATTGGTTGAACAGCTATAATCGCTTTCTTTTGATGTTTTAATAACGATTTTAAGGGGGGGGGGCATTTTTTGTCCAATAAATCCAAACGGGAGGCGAACTCATCAATTCTATTGACATTTTGAAAATGTTACAAAACATAATGTACAATGAAACAGATTTATAAATGTTTTATTTAATCTAATGCCAAATATCAAGTCAGCTTTGCCTACGACCTTTGCTTTTTAAGATTTTTGTTTTAAAAGATTATTATCAAAGGTAATAGCTCCTTTAAATATCAATAGAATAACACCAAAATCGAAATTAATATATTCTTCTTCATACAATAAAGCTACATACTAAATATAATAAAAATTGGTCAAAAATGTCTTGAATTATTGTTCTGAAACATCCGTCTACAGCAGGAAGGGGGGTATAAAAATCAAATGAAATGTTTTATTTTGAATAAAGTATATCCTGTATTTTATAATCGATCATTCCTAATAAATATTTAAATTAAAGGTCAAGCGGCAGAGTCAAACTTGACGAGGTATAATTTGGTCAATTTACCAATTTTACATACTTAACATTATAAATACAGTCATCAGTCATTCCAAAGTAATCGTAAAGGTTATATTTCGCTAAACTGTCAAAAATGATATTTTGAAATAGGACGTTATAAGTGGCTAAAGACAAAGCTGTATATGTACAGAACCCAAAATTGAATTATTACACACAACCAATTTTAAATAAAAAAGCATGACAATTTTATAGTTTCATTGTTCTATTGTATTTGGAATTACTTCTTTTTCCCAGATTCAGTATAAAAAATATTAACTTGTATTTAGTTGAGATTTAGGCTAGCGAAACCTGCATTGAATGTAACTGTTAATAAAAAAACTTCAACAATTGTACGCAAGATAAATAAATATACAAGACGGTAGATCGTAATGTCTATCATATTGTCACCTGTAAAATAATGGAGAATAAAATAACAAAAGTAAATAACATTAATATAGTAGCGTTAGTTTTAGAGATTCCATCATACCCTAGTTTCCATTATATATGACTTTGACATTATAGTATATAAACATATTTGAACCCAAACAGTACGTGTTATTATTATTATTATTATTTACACCGGGAAAACACGTCTGTTACATTAACTAAAACATCAATTAAATAACGGTTAGTGTACTTCATTGTACATGTATACCCTGGTCTATGATGTTTGACTATATTTTTATAATGTTTACTAATATTTTGTTTGTGAAAATGAACATCCACATATTCATCACGAAACACTTGTTTGGAATGTAAAAACATTTCATTCCACGTTATTTTGATTATCGATCATGCTATCCGCGACATATAAAAAACAAGGTTCCATTTGATCTAGCTAGGAGGATTTGTACTATAGTGTCGGACCAAGAAACTAGAAATCTGGGATTAACGGAACTCAAAACATCCCTTTTAAAGAGGAACTATCCATTACAAGTAATTAATATAGGAATCGACAAAGCATCCAATATACCGTTACAGAAATTAAGAAAGCTAAAACGTAATACAGTATCAAATGAAATAATACCTTTTGTAACACACAACCCTAATAACATTAATGTTTTAAAAAATTCAAGGATTCGCAGGATATATTACTCTCTTCAGAACACCTCAAGGAAGTTTACAACGATGTAACCTTTATAAACAGCAAAAGACAGGGACCAAACTTAAAATATTTGTTAACCTACGGGCGATTCACAAGTCTTGATCAAAATTTATTCAACGTTAAGGATTGTGGACAACCAAGATGTAAATGTTGCAATGAAATAAAAACGCGAACAAAACATTCAAGATCAAATATAATTTAAATTGTAACACAAAAAAATGTAATTTATGTTTTAATTGTAATAAGTGTTATGAATATTACATAGGAGAAACGGAACAGGAGCTGAGATATCGACAAACACTTCATCGAAGTGGCGTTAACAACCCTAATAGTGGTCATAATTATTTGTCAATCAGCATATTTCAAACTGTGCAAAAGATTTAGATAACAAATTATCAATAATGCCTTTTTATAAATGTTTTACAAAAAACAGTTATTTTAGAAGAGAGAAGGAAAACAATTTCATTCAGATGTTTAAACCTTTACTTAACAGAGAAGACGACTCATTTTTATTCTTAATTACCTTACGTTTAACTTTCTTGTTTTTGTTTTGTTTTGTTTGTCTTCCTATTTAATGTAGTCGTTCATAGATAACCATACTTATGAAGCGTAATTACGAGTATTTACAACAGATCCCGTTTTATCTGTATACACCTGAAATTATCACACTTCCGATACCTTTGAAAGTATTAGTGATTAACATAGTCCTGTTATTCGGGAATTAGAGATAACCTCATGTTAAGCATGTATGTCATAACAATATTTATGTATGTAAAAGCCATTTTATATTATTTTATACCATTCATTAATATGTAACAAGATGAATCGTACACAACGGTAAAAGATGTTTTACAAATAATAACTTCAGTTATGTTTAAGAAAACATTTTAACTAATTTTTAAGTTTTTGATATATATACAGAGAGAGAGAGAGAGAGAGAAAGTTTTCTTGTACTCACCTAATATTGGGGTCTATTGCCATATCATAACTGGTATTAATCTTTTACAATGATTTCATATATTTCCCGTTTGCATCTACGACCTCAATTAAGGCATAATGTAGCCAGTATATACTATGTCCTAGCCAGTCATACTCTATGCTAGCTGAGAAAAGCAAATGACTGCTACGGGTAACCATTTTATCCCCATCTAACCAGTTTCGATTTAACTCACTAAATATAGAATTTGTTTGTTCTATCACAGGTATGATTTCAAATGATGATCAACGAATACGGTCAAATTCTGACCTTTTACAATGTTGTATTCGTCACCATTGTTGTTGTCACAACGCGCTACTAAAGGATGGAGTGGAATGACAAAACAATGTTTGACATACAGGTTAAAATAAATTCATTTACTTATATCGAGACGGACAGTTTTGAAATGATATCGGAAACCTAAGGATATGAAGAAATATTTCACAAAAATCTTCTCACCAGGAATCTTGCCGAGTTGAATTCGAACATAGGCGGTGAAAGGTGCTGTGGTCCGTCAGTCGGATTTGTTTAAAACCAATTTGTCATAGTGATTGTGGAGAGGGGATAAAACAAGGTGATAAATGCAATGTATTTCAGTAACTTTTTCATTAACACATTAGATGAATTACCTAAATTTTAGTTTCAATTTCTTTTTTTCGATTAGCAGTCGACCTCATACATGTTCAGATATTAACATTGTTTTGTCATTCCACTTCATTCTTTAGTAGCGCGTTGTTCTCCTTCCGTTATTGCAACTTTAGTCCTTCTAATTCACTTTAACTTCACTCCATCACAGCATCGCGATCGTTCTCCCAATGAAACCTTACTCATTCATGTTATTCATCTCAAACCCGCAGTAAAACTTATTCACTTCACTCCTGATTGTTTTTGTGAATCTATTACCACATTTCATCACTTTCTGTTATTTCAAGTTCACCCCTAATGAATTAGAAAAATGTTTGTTGATTATATCAAACACAAACGTCCAACACATGTCCAAATCACAATTTAAAAAAAGTTTCTAAACGGCAAATAGTTAAACACGTGGATTTACATCAGGTTAGTAAGGCTGGTTATTTTTGAAAAAAAAAATCGTTTGATAATGAAACGCTACTTAAAGGTACAGAAATTATTGTTAATGACCCCCGATCGATAATAGAAGGCGAAAACGTTATATGTTTTCAACGTCCAATCCATTATTTTATCTTTAAAAGCTTTGAAATGAAATGCCTTCACAAACTTGAATTTTTTTTAGCGTATTCAACTTTCAAGTAGCAGTCTCAGACTTGAATTAAATAATTGATTGCCATTTGAACAACTGTTGAGTGGCAAGGTTAACCTTCATTTTTAATGAGCTATAAGCAGGAATATTGTTCCGCGGCGGAGGATAAATAGAAAGATACTTGTTGAGTGACAAATATCGACTAAATAGGAATATTTAACTGTCAATATAAAGTAAGTTACTTACAAATAAATAAATAACATCAAATAAATAAATAAAGTCAAATAAATAAATTTACCGCTATTAGGAGCTGCATTCCAAAATGTCGACAGAAATATACCTAGCAATAAAACTAATTTCATCTTTACTCAGTACCACCGGGTAGCTAAATAAAACTTTTCAATTATATATCCTTTATAAATGCAATAATATCATT
Organism: Anadara kagoshimensis; assembly: GCA_021292105.1. NCBI lineage: Eukaryota > Metazoa > Mollusca > Bivalvia > Arcoida > Arcidae > Anadara > Anadara kagoshimensis. Next base: position 64,192,626 of record CM037859.1, read on the forward strand.
ACAGGTTTTCTTAAAAAAACACGATTAAATTAGCAAAAATTGCAGTCGTCGAAATTGTTTTAATCGCAAAAAATCAAATTGATTTGACTAGAGTTGCACATATTCTGAGATTAGTTTGATATCATTAAAAACTATACTTGTTACAGACATGGTAATTTGGTGTATATATAAAGATCATGATCAGGTTATATGTTACCACTTTAACAGGCAAAATAAAGAATAAGTATCAAAATAATAACCAATGTATATAACAAAAACATGTCCATGGTCAAATTACAATTTCAATGCCAGATTAAGATTTTGCAAATTAAGTAAAACACATGAAAAGAAGTAAAGAAGTAAAGTTGTTTCGATATTCAATGTAGGATATTGACTCAACATCTGAATATCGAATCAATTGTACCTTCAAATTGGTAAATCAGAGATTGAAAAGACCTGGCTCTATTAATAATTTTCCGAAACAAAGACATTTGCATAAGTGATATTCGATCGGTCGAAATCCAAGCGACCAGGACTACATAGTCGCCTACAGTGATTTTATTTTCGGGTGAGATTTCAAAATTGAGAACATGTATTTATATATTGTGACTGTAATATTCAAAGTTATGAACATGTTTAGATAAATGTCTAATTAACGAATCCTAACTAGTTTATGTTTTCTTACAGATTAATTTCTCGATAAAAATCAATCATTATTGTTTGTTCGGGATTTCTCGGTAATGTGACACCTACAGCTACGTCTCAGATCTTTATAGTGTTGTTTATTTTTTCTTTGTTTAAGCGTCAGTCTGGAGGTGACCTCTGGATAGTCCGGGTCGCTTTTCCGATTCAGAGTTAATGAGTGGATTTGTGTGTTGAATTTCAATCATTTAATTAGATAAAGTTGAGATTGTATCCGCTTCATCTGAGCCATTTTTTAACTCCTGCGATGTCTTAAATTCTTTTCGAAATTGAGTTGCCAAAATCCACTCAGATTCTATGCAACCTACTGTTGCAAACATAATGAACTTTATGAACCCGAAATATCTCCATCAAGTCTTCGATCGTGCGATTGTGCAAAGAAATTCCATAACAGGAGACAGATATGCGAAATAACGTTGAATGAAATGTTTTTAGATTCCAAACAAATGTGTCGTGATGAATATGTGGACGTTCATTTTCACAAAACAAAATATTAGTTAACCTTATAAAAGGATTGCCAAACATCCTTTAATTGTAGATCAGGGTATACATGTTCAATAATGTACACTAACCCTTATTTAATTGTTGTTTTAGTTAATGTAACAGACGTGTTTTCCCGGTGTAAATAATAATAATAATAATAACACGTACTGTTTGAGTTCAAATATGTTTATATACTATAATGCCATATATAATGGAAACTAGGGTATGATGGAATCTCCAATAAGCACCCTAGAAAATATACAATGCACACAATAAGTATAATATATAAAATTACATAAAACACTACAATTATTTTACAATGCATGTACATTACATGCAACATAATGATTACATAAAATCACACATTCTACTTTATGGCATTGACATAACCACGGGTACATACAATACAACAATACACTTTGTACCAAACGGTTTATGTATATTACAAACACTATGTATAGGCATTTCACACATACATTAGACTGAGTAAAAAATAGCATTATAAGCAATAAAATAAATACCAGAGTATACCACTCTGAACATAAATACATATAACATATAACACCTACCAGAATGTGGATCTAAGTACGTGTTCTCATCCTCACAAAAATCAAATGCACAAGATACTGGACTGACTCTTAACCATGACCTAGATAATGAAACAATTGTATGTGTAAATATAGAGCCAGTGAAGCGATTAAAATGAGGTGGTGCTATAGCCCGTGATTTTACTAAACATATAATACAATATAGGTTTAACGTACATAGACAAAATGTGTGTATAAAAACAAACGGACTAAATAATGACCTTTGGTTTGTTTACACATTTTGTACCTCAAACACTAATCTGACACTGTTATAGTCAGACGGTACGTAATTTACTTTTATTATTTTATTTTCCGTTTATAGGTGACAATGTTATAGACATTACGACCAACCATTTTGTATATTTATTGATCTTGCATACAATTGTTGAAGTTTTTTTTATTGTCTGTTATATTGAATGCAGGTTTCGCTAGCTTAAATCTCAACTAAATACAAGACAATATTTTTATACTAATCTTAATTTGGGAAAAGGAAGTATTTCCAAATACAATAGAACAACGAAACTATCAAATTGTCATACTTTTTCATTTCAAGTTCGTTGTGTGTAATAATTCAATTTTGGGTTCTGTACATATACACCTTTGTCTTTAGCCACTTATAACGTCCTATTTAGCTTTGTAGGCTGCTTGCAAATAAATTGTTGATAAGTTTGACGTTTCTGTGCCCTCGATTGCCCTTGATATATTTGACGTCCCACAGTTCCATGTTCATTTCACATAATTTTGATTACACACAAAAAAAAGCTGGCGACTGTCCAAGTGAATGCACGTGTTTGTGTCTATGTGAAAAAAATCTAACATTACCCAGTTTTTGGGGGAGTTTCAAGATAATTTTGGTATGAAAGTATTCATAAAATAGCCACGATCTGATGATATAAACCGATGGGAAGACAAAAAAGAGAAAAAGAGAATTTTCAGGTAAAACAAATCAGACAAACAATAATAGAAAATCAGTGAGTAGTTCTCCAGGTAACATTGACAGTATACATACAGGTATGGCCGATACAGCTGTTAATACTGACCATACAGGTAATATGGATATATGTAAGTCAGATATATCGGGTAAAAATGACAGTGATACATTAAAAGAAATTTTAAGTGGTATATCACATATTAAACAAAGTTTAGATACTGTTGTGAGTAGAATTAATGCACATGACTCTAAAATTGAATCCCTTGAAAATAGAATGGCAATAGTGAATAATGATCTATATGACAGAAACGGAATAAGGGAAACTCTTGACTCGGTAATAACAGAAAGTAATGAACATACCTGTGACATAGTGAAATTAACAGAGGAAAATACAAAGGTGAACAATGAACTAAAGTTACGGTACGGGGGTACGTCACTAGGTTAGAACAAAAACTTGACATACAACATAACCAGTTAACTGAATTACAAGGTAGGAGTATGAAAGACAACATAGTAGTTACAGGGTTAGTAGAAACAGATAGAGAAAACCTACGCGAGAAGCTACAAGCGATTTTCAGAAATGACTTAAAAATTGACCAGCCCATTCAAATAAACAATATTTATAGGTCCGGCCCCCCACCCAGAAAAACGAATGGTTATCCCAGAATAGTTATAGCCCAACTGAACCAAAACAACGATAAAGATCTAATTCTTAGTAAAGCCAGAATATTAAAGAATAAAAACTCTAAAATTCGTATAAACCCCCAATTTCCTGAATCAGTTCGAGAGAAGAGAAAGCGTCTTTTCGAAGTTCAAGCACAGTTGAATAAACAAAACATCGACACCAAACTATATGGTGATAAACTTGTATACAAACAGAGTGGTACTGTATTTAGGGACAAGGTTGCACTTCCAAAGGCGAATGATTTATTCAAAACCGCACTATATATAAAAAAACAAGCATAGGTTTGCTTCGGGGGATACCTTTGCTGAGAACGGAAACCTAATAACGGGACGCGCGATGTCTGTCAGTAATATACAAGATGTCAGGGAAGGCATCAGTGAATTGCTGATCATACCAGCAGTAGCGGCATCCACACACAACATAGTTGCATATCGATTTACAGACGGACAGGGTGTGCTACATGATGGGATTGAAGATGATGGAGAGTATGGAGGAGGTCTAAGTATCTTGAGATGTATGAAGGAGGAGCGGTTTAATAATGTGCTGGTGGTAGTATCGCGAATATTTGGACAAAAGTTAGGATCTAAAAGGTTCTCATATTTCAAAACTGCAGCACGATCAGCATTCCAAAAAGTTGGGAACGAAGCGGCTTAGTAAAATTGTCCAAACATTATTATAAACCAAGTGCAGTAAAACGTGTTTGGTCTAAACACTTTAAAAGTGCAGGTTACATTTCCTTGCTATATTTCTTACCTGAATGTTACATATACATTTGTAAATAGCAGTGTTTGTTTTCTCTTTTTTTATTAGTACTGTGCTACATATATTGACAGAAGATCTTACAAAACATTGCCTTTAAATACCACGATGACACGTGTATTTGTGAAATATGGTGTTTTAAATGAAAGTTACAGTGGTATATATAATTACGTGTATATAGTGTACCGCGAATTTAGTAAATGATAGTTTGTAAATTTTGGTCGGTCGGACAGTTTTTACTGTGGTATTTACCCTCATTTACAATATATACTTACGTGAATGGTGTGTACCGAGAATTTAGTAAATGATAGTTTGTAAATGTTGGTCGATCGGACAGTATTTACTGTGGTATTTACCCTCATTTACAATATATATACTTACGTGAATGATGTGCACCGAAAATTTAGTAAATGATAGTTTGTAAATGTTGGTCGATCGGACAGTATTTACTGTGGTATTTACCCTCATTTACAATATATATACTTACGTGAATGTAGTGTACCGAGAATTTAGTAAATGATAGTTTGTAAATGTTGGTCGGTCTGACAGTATTTACTGTGGTATTTACCCTCATTTACAATATATATACTTACGTGAATGTAGTTACCGATTTAGTAAATGATAGTTTGTAAATGTTGGTCGATCGGACAGTATTTACTGTGGTATTTACCCTCATTTACAATATATATACTTACGTGAATGTAGTTACCACGATTTTAGTAAACGATAGTTTGTAAATGTTGGTCGATCGGACAGTATTTACTGTGGTATTTACCCTCATTTACAATATACATACTTACATGAATGTTGTGTACCGCGAATTTAGTAAATGATAGTTTGTAAATGTTGGTCGGTTGGACAGTATTTACTGTGGTATTTACCCTCATTTACAATATACATACCTACGTGAATGTAGTTTACCACGATTTTGGTAAACGATAGTTTTGTCAATGTTGGTCGATCGGACGGTTCTTACTGTGGTATTTACCCTGATTTACAATATATATACTTACGTGAATGTAGTTTCCATGATTTTAGTAAACGATAGTTTGTAAATGTTGGTCGATCGGACAGTTTTTGCTGTGGTATTTACCCTCATTTACAATATACATACTTAATTGAATGTAGTTTACCACGATTTTAGTAAACGATAGTTTGTAAATGTTGGCCGATCGGACAGTTTTTACTGTGGTATTTACCCTAATTTACAATATACATACTTACGTGAATGTAGTTTACCACGATTTTAGTAAACGATAGTTTGTAAATGTTGATCGATCGGACAGTTTTTGTGGTATTTACCCTCATTTACAATATACATACTTACGTGAATGTAGTTTACCACGATTTTATAAACGATAGTTTTGTAAATGTGTGTTGGACAGTATTACTTACGTGAATATAATTTATCAAGTTTGGAAAACGATAGTTTTTAAATCTTAGAATAATTCAATTAATCTGTAATATCTGATTAAAACGTAATCGTACAATATATGTTTTGTATATAATTTATTATTATTATTATTATTGTTTTGGTTAAAGGTATTTTTCTGCTATTACTTTTTTTAACGTCGGTTAGTTTGTTATATCTATACCATACCAAATTTTGATATTTTTATGTAATGTTCTTTTGTATATACCCCATAAGCTGGGATATGTTACCATTTACATTTACAGACATTGGTCGTATCTTATCTTATTTACTATCTTTTATTACATCTTTTTCTTTCTTTTCTTTCTCCTTACTTTCATTAATTTTCTTGTATGTATTTAAAATGTGTTCTTTTGGTTTGAAAACTACAATACATACATTATGGTGTTATCTGACTCTTTTTGACACATTTATGTTCGTTTGCATTTTAAAAACTATACCAATATTAATATGGCTTTAAGAATTTTATCTTTGAACTGCCAAGGTCTAGGGGATAATTTCAAGAGAAAAGACGTTTTTCAATATTTGGCATCACTTGACTACAATATATATTGCTTACAGGACACGCATTTTACTTCTGAAAATCAAGCATCTGTTGAAAGGGAATGGGGGTTCTCTTGTATTTTCAATTCCTATAGGTCAAATGCTAGGGGAGTGGCTGTATTTTTCAAAAATAATTTTGAATTTAAGCTACTTAAATCAAATTGTGACAATGATAATCTAATTTTACTCGAACTTCTGGTTGATGAAAGGAAAATAACACTCGTAAACCTCTATGGACCAAATAAAGATACTCCCGCCTTTTATAAAATGGTTTTTGATAAAATTGCTGAATTCGAAAATACCGACTTTATAATCTGTGGCGATTTCAATCTTTGCTTAAATCCCGACCTAGATTCATTTAATTACATCAATATTAACAATCCAAATGCAAGACAGCTTGTGCTAGATTTCATTCAAGAAAATAATTGTATAGATGCTTTTCGAGAAAATAACCCAGATTTAAAACGTTATACTTGGAGGAAGAAAAATCCAGTGAAACAAGCTAGATTAGATATGTTTATTCTAAGTGAAACTTATTCAACTAACAATTATACAACATTTATAAAACCTGGATATCGAACGGATCATTCTATAGTACAACTGCAAATAACATTTAATGACTACAAAAAGGGAAGGGGGCTGTGGAAATTTAATAACTCCCTGTTACATGATAAACAATATAGAAACAATTCAAATTCTTATCTCAGAAATAAAAAGACAATATGCACTTCCAGTTTATAATATAGACAATATTCTTAATATTTCAAACGAATCTATAGCTTTTCGATTAATGATCAATTATTCTTAGAAACTTTATTAATGGAAATAAGGGGCAAAACCATCTCATATGCTAGTTTTAAAAAGAAGCAAAATGAAAAAAGGAAACAATTTTGATAAGTGAAATAAAACAACTCGAAGATCAATTAAATGATAATAATTTCAACAAGTTAGAGGAAAAAAGGAAGTGTTACAAAATCTTAGAAAAGACAAAATTAAAAGTTCTTTGGTTAGATCGAGGGTTAAATGGATAATGGAGGGGGAAAAACCAACAAAGTATTTTTGCAGTCTAGAAACTAAAAATTTTCAAAATAAAATAATACCTAGAATAGAGAAAGAAAATGGAAACATTATAACAGATCAAAAAGACATCTTACAGGAAATAGAATATTTTTATAAAAACCTTTATTCGGAAAACTCAAACATAATAGACGTAGATTTAAATAATTATATTGGATCGTGTAATTTTAAAAAATTGAATAAAGTTGAATCTGATCATTTGGAAGGGGTTATAAGTAATAGGGAAGCTTTTGAAACGTTGAAAAAAATGAAAAATGACAAAAGTCCTGGGTCAGATGGGTTTACTGTAGAATTCTTTAAAATGTTTTGGAAAGATATTGGGGATTTTGTAGTAAGGTCTCTAAATTATGGTTATGAAAATGGGAAACTCTCAGTAACTCAGCGGGAAGGGATAATAACTTGTATACCAAAAGAGGGAAAACCAAAACATCTTTTAAAAAATTGGAGGCCAATTACACTCTTAAATACAGTTTATAAAATAGGGTCTGGAGTAATAGCAAATAGAATAAAACCGTTATTGGAAAACATTATTGGCATAGAACAAACTGGTTTCATTTCTGGGAGGTATATTGGGGAAAACACAAGGCTTATATATGATATAATGCAATATACGGAAGATAAAAATATTCCCGGTCAACTCCTATTAGTAGATTTCGAAAAAGCTTTTGATTCAATAAGTTGGTCATTTTTACATAAAGTCTTAAACCTATTTAATTTTGGTTCGTCTATACATAAATGGATTAACACATTTTATAAAGACATAAAGTCTGCAGTAACGCAGGGTGGACATTTAACTTCCTTTTTTGACATAAAAAGAGGTTGTAGGCAAGGGGACCCATTATCACCTTATCTTTTTCTATTATGCGTTGAAATTCTAGCTATAAAAATTCGAAACAACAAAGATATAAAGGGAATTAAAACTAATAATAAAGAAGTTAAAATATCGTTATTTGCTGATGACACAAGTCTTATTCTTGATGGCTCAGAACAATCTCTAAGACAAGCGCTTAACGAATTAAATCTTTTTGCGAAAATTTCGGGTCTTAAAATTAATTTAGAAAAAACACAGATAATTTGGATAGGTAGTAAGATATATAGTGATGTTAAATTATGTAGAGAATTTAATCTGCATTGGGGGGATACTAGGTTCACGTTACTTGGGATGATATTTGATGTTGACTTGCAAAAAATGCCTCATATAAACTTTGTTAAAAAAGTGAATAATATCAAATCACAGATAAATTTTTGGAAAAAAACAAAAATTACACCTATTGGGAAAATCACAATTATTAAAACTCTGCTCATTGCTCAGTTAAATCACCTATTTATTTCATTGCCAAATCCAAGCCAAAACTTTATTAATGAACTAAATACAATTTTTTATAACTTTATTTGGAATGGGGTTACTCATAGAATAAAAAAAGATGTTATTGTAAAAGAATATGAAGAAGGTGGTTTAAAAATGATCGATTTGATCCCATATATAAATGCTTTAAAAACAACTTGGATTAAAATATTGCATACAAAGGGTTCCTGGTGTAATATCTTAGAATGTTACATAGATACAGGGAGATTTTTTAGCGTAGGAAATGAATTTATCGTAAAGAACATGAAATACTTTAAAAATGACTTCTGGACAGATGTGTTTAAGGCTTGGATACTATTGACAAACAATATTAAAAAACTAAGAATATTCAAAAACGCAGCTGAAAGTTATCTTTGGTATAATAGTGATATTATTATTGGAAATAGTTGTATTTACATTAAGAAATTATACGAAAAAGGGGTAATATTTATCAATGATCTACTTGATACTGATGGGCAATTTTTAAGCCTGCAAGATTTTATTCGGAAATATAACTACAACACATTATCTTCACTATACTGGAATAATTGAATCGGTAAAACATATGCTGAGAAAAAACAATGAGTATTGTCTGTCTAAATCTGAAACTCCTTTCATTCCTAACATTCTTAAGATACTATTTAAAAATGAAAAAGGCTCGAGGGACATGTATAAAATCTTGAAGCAAAATAATATCTTACCTACTTCACGGCAAAAATGGCAAAGCATTTTTGATAATTTAACTGAAAATGATTGGAAACAAATATACAAAATAATTCACCTGACTACTCTAAATTCTAAAATACAATGGTTCCAATACAGAATAATCCATAATATAATTGCTACAAACTATTTTTTGTTTAAAATAGGTATTAAAACAGAGGCACTGTGTAGTTTTTGTAAACAGGAAAGTGAAACAGTTATTCATCTCTTTTGGGAATGCGATATAGTACAACAATTTTTAGAAGACTTAGAAAACTATTTTTTATCGAATGGTATTTTGTTAGATCTAACAAAAATGAGTTTAATTTTTGGATATTTCAGATCGTTTAATAGAGTTAAAAATTTTATCCTTATGCATGTAAAATATTACATTTATAAAACCCGTTGTATTGGTAAAAAACTGTCTCTTGAAAAGTTTAAATAGATTTTAAAAGATGTATATTACATCAAAAAAGAAATATCAATAGGCAAAAATAATTTAGAAAATTTTCAAAGAGAATGGCAACACATCCACCGTATTGTTATATAGAACACAAAGAACAATCTTGAATCATAGTGTGAAAATCTCTCTCTCTCTCTCTCTCTCTCTCTCTCTCTTCTTTCTCTTCTCTCTCTAAAAACTATTCTATATATATGTTAATCAAAATATTTGTAATGTTGTATTATCGTTCTTTTTGTGGTATGTATATATTGAATATGAAATAAAGAAAATAAATATATATAAAAAAAAAATTTTGATTACACACGTGGCGGGTGAAGCTAGCTTAACAGGAGGTGCTTACCCTTCCGGAGCTCCCGGCCTCACTTCCCTGGTGGAAGTCCACGTGGATAACCTAACTTGTCAGTTCCAAAGTGTTTACTTCGCTTCTGGATTGTGATTCGGACATGGATTAGTACGTCTGTTTTTGTTTATTGTATGGAGATGAATATATTAAGTGCGATTTTGGTGTTATTCTATTGATATTTAAAGGAGCTATTTCTTTTGATCATAACTTTTTAAAAACAATCTTAAAAAAGCAAAGGTCGTAGGCAAAACTGACTTGATATTTTGCATCAGATTAAACTAAACATTTATAAATCTGTTTCATTGTACATTATGTTTTGTAAAATTTTGAAAATGTCAATGGAATTAATGCATTCATCAAAAGGTTCGCATCTCGTTTGGATTTATTGGAAAAACAATATAGGTCCCACTTAAAATTTTTTATTAAAATATCGAAAGAAAGCAATAATAGCTGTCCAACCAATATATTGTTAATATTTGCATTCATTACTTATACCACGTTTTTTCTCCAATTTGGAACGAAACGTTAAAAGACAATGAATGCTTTGTGAAATAAATTGTTATATCTAACCTAATCTAACGTCAATAGTTCTGATAAACCAATTAAAGTGTCAGCGTAACTAAATCTGCTAATTTAGAAAGTTAATAATATTGTCAGAACAAACCTGTATACCATTTACAACAATTAGGTCCTTTTGATTTCTTTTCAACATTTTGAAAGAGTTTTGGTATCATTTTTTGGTCCAAGCACTACTGATAAGAAATTGTATTCCAAAACGACCGTCTATTGCTGTGAAATTAAAACTGTTACAATATGTAATATACACCAATTAATTTCTACAATGATATCACACATTATATTTCACACCTGTTAATATATATACAAATAATATATGAATTGTTATGGAATAATATATTTTGTAAAAAAATTCAGTATGTAATGTAGATATCATTATCATTTTCCAATTTCATGTCCTAGACATACTAATTTTTAATTGTAAAAAAAGATTTTGATTTGATCCTGAATTTAACAAAAAAAAAAAACTATAAACAGAAAATTACTCTTAGTAAAACATATCGATAACAGTCATTCTTGTCATGAGGTTCGACAAAACTGTCTACTAGATTACGTATTCTTAAAATAGAAAAGCATGAAATGTTTCTTAAACATGAGCAGCAGGTATCGTTGTAGTATGAATCAAATCATTTACCCTTCCACCCGACCTCACTTCCCTGGTGGAAGTTCAATGGCTAACCTCACTCGTCAGTTTCAATGTTTTTACTTTGCTTCCGGATTGTTATTCGGACATGGATTAGTATGTTTGTTTTTGATTATCGTCAGAGGGTTTATTAAGAGCTGTGCATGTAGCCAGACATTATGAAGTCTTTAGAATCACTCAAAATACCCTTCACGTATGCCTAGTTGTTTCCTATCACTAAGTAATTGATAAAGAATAAATCACATTATTTTACAACACTAGACGGTCGTGTCAGATTACAATACCTCATCAGTAGTGCTTGGACCAATATGACGAAACCAAAATTGTTTTCTAGATATTGAATAAATACCCAAATATAGTTTTACTATATTTAGCTAAGGAAATACTTTGCATGAGGGAGTATACCTTAGTTTTTGAGAAACTTTAAATTTTAACTAGCAGCAAATTTAGTATCAAGGCCATCAAATAGTTTTATGGCCGTCATCACAGTATTGTTAATAAGTTTGATGTCTATGTGTCAGGATTGCCCTGGATATATTTGACGTCCCATAGTTAAATGTTCCTTTCACAATTTTAATTACACACATGACGTGTGTAGCTAGCTAGCTAAACAGGAGGTGCTTACCCTTCCGGAGCACCCGGCCTCACGTCCCTGGTAAAAGTTCACGTGTCTAACCTAACTTGAAGGTTCCAAAGATTTTACTTTGCTGCTGGGTTGTGATTCGGACATGGATTAGTATGTTTGTTTTGATTATACAATATAGTATTTTGAATTTTCCTAATTCTATCTTAACGTAAGCTCCTTAAAGCCGGGCCAGCAGTATAAAAGGAAATCATAGGAGCCTTATTTGAAAATGTCTCAGTTTCTTGTACCTTTCATGATTTGGCAAGATTATTTTTCAGTAACTGTTGACAGCATTTTTCTTAGTTTTCATGTTTGGCATGCAAACTAATCTGAATGTGTTACACATCATGGCAAAACAATAGTCTTGAGAATTATCTAATTAAAATGTAATGACACTGTTAACATTTGAAGCAGGATATGATTCAAATAAATCTGTTCCATATATGGGGTATGTAAACTTTCAACTAGGTTATGTGGTCAAAACAACACCATAACTGATTGAATTATGTTTGTCCAAATACAGAATCAATACACTAAATTTACCATACAAATACATGTATATAAATAAAAAACTCACCAATGATAAATCCAAATTTTGTGTATAGATCCATTTACTGTTATTATTCATATAATTTATAATAGTAAAACATTTTCGTCCTTGCAGTGACCTGGTCACATCAACAATGGTTTGTACCATAACTGATTGAATTATGTTTGTCCAAATACAGAATCAATACACTAAATTTACCATACAAATACATGTATATAAATAAAAAACTCACCAATGATAAATCCAAATTTTGTGTATAGATCCATTTAATGTTATTATTCATATAATTTATAATAGTAAAACATTTTCGTCCTTGCAGTGACCTGGTCACATCAACAATGGTTTGTACAATTAAATTGGAGGTTGATAAGGATGTGATTTTTCCATACAAATTCCTGGATAACGCACATTAAAGTTACTTGTTTTTAGACTGCCTAGTGCCATGGTAGCATAAGAAACATGTATTTTTTCTAATTGTATGTTGAATGACTACTTGTGACAAAGATTTCCCGTCTGAGTATATAATAAATTTATCTCTTTTATATCGCTTTTGTTATCTACATCATCCCTAAACATCCTAAATTATCCTAAGACATTATATTCCACAAATCTAGTCTTGAAAATATCAAATCGTCGGCTCACTGGCACGATTTCAATTTCTAAATGCTTAAAATCTAATCTCGACATTGAATTAAACAACAACAACTACAAAACGAGTTAAATATGATATTTTCCATTCTTATTTTCTATTTTTGAAGTCTTTATAACCCACTAAATGACAAATAAACTTTAGCAAATGCACATTGGGTAATTAAATAGTTTTTCCGCCTAAAATGGATGTTGACCTGGTCAGCTGGTGCGACCATATTAAGAGGACATAAATCATTCTACTGTTATTTGCAAATTTTAGAAAGTGAATTTTACATGCGGAAATGAATTGATAAAAAATTACAATTCAGCTGGAATGAAATAGAAATGACATTCTTTATTCTTTTAATAGTTAGTACCAAAAATAAGATTGTGAAGTGATTCATCTGTATTTGAATATTGTATACAGCAACAATTTAGGATAGAAGCAATAGAAAAAAATCAGAATATAAGTATTGATAATCTTGTATGAAGGAAACATATTTTGGTAAACCTTATTTATCAAAATGATGCTAGAAATTATGTATTATATGAATTCGAAATTCACTGACAGAAATGAAACATCTTCTGATAATAAACTTAACCTTTGAAATGATATAACATAAAAGGATGGGACTTTAACGCAGAGTAGTTTTAATTCATATTTATTTATTTATTTTGAAAAATCAATGTACGCAATCATCAAGTAAAAGTTCGCATAAAATAGGTAATATATTTGAATTAGGTTCTCGATATAAATCACTTCAATTAGTGCAATGAAAATAAATTTCAAAACTTATTTCTATTTTTGCTTCAAAAATTTTAATTTAACTTTTGTTTCATCATGTCATATAAAACGTGCTTGCTCTGTATCTGAATACCCCTTTATACTGGGTTGTGTACCCATGTGCTTATTGTTTACAAACACAATGTATTGCTATTATAGCCTTACTATTTTGTCATTAGACAAGACATTAATCATTAAAGGGTGGTAGGAACTACTGCGGACCCGCCTTTTAACATTTAAGTTAGAATCTCTTACAAACGAGAAAAATTTGTTAGAAGAGCTGTCAGTTGCAACAACAACCTACTTGTTGCGTATGTCTGTGAGGATTGTCGACATATCAGTTCTCCAGTAGTGATGCGTCTGATATTTAAAGTTCGCTTTTTGTTTGGGTACAAAACAAACATTCCAATCCAAAACGCAATTTTCTCGTACCTCAGACAGAAAAATCCCACGCGCACACCAGTGCTAGATTTTTCTGTCTTTTCCAGTTTGTCTGGTACTGCCTCACGCGACAATAGAACAATCAGGATGACGTATGCGATCATTGTGCTTGACGTCATCAAAACAAAGCGTTTCTTGATTTATTATTCAAATATGGGTTTTATTTTATTTTTTATTATAAAAATTTCATTGTCAGAGTTGTTTTGTATTTGAAATGAATACAAATCGTTGATATTTTAAAATTTTAAAGAGTTGTCGATGGGATTATTTTCAAAGGGCGGATTTGTACAATGCATTAGGTGCCCAAAGGAATGCAAGAGGCCCCATGAGGGTAGGCGTTTTGTTTTGTACGTATCACTGTTATAAACACTTTAATGGTACGAAAAATTGAATTTGTCACCTGTTTGTGACCGATACAGGTTGATCTCAGTCGAGGGTGATGTGATGTAACATATATCCCAATCGGTCACAAACAGGTGACAGATTTTATTAGTCATTTTCAAAGTTTTTACTTTGCATCTGCGTTGTGATTCGGACATTGATAACGTGTTTGTTTTTGATTATAAGCAATATTGTGATGACGGTCATAAAACTTTTCGAGGGCCTTGAGAAGCCTAGGCCTATAATATCCTTCCTTAATTTTTTTTGCAAGAAGTCTTTTTGTTTCTTAATAAGGACACGTTTCTGCTGTCAGTGTTGTTTTTCAATATAGCAACTTCAACTTCTCCTGTAGATGGTTCTAAATGGGTAGCATTTTACCACAATATAAAGTTTACACAACACAGCAAGCTGCTAACAATGTTCTTAATCTGGCATATTTGCAAGTCTAGGGTTACTTAGGCCCTCGAAAATTTTATGGCTATCATCACAATGTTCATTAACATTGTTAACTTTGATTTAACATATGTAGTTAGCTATTGAGGAGATATCATTCTTCCGGATCAGCCAGTGTTACTCCCCCGGTGAAGTCAATGTTGTAAAAGTTATCAATTTTTAGTGATTTGATTGGCGGTGTTTTTGGTTAATTGTAAGTGTTTGTTGTACCTTATGGTTGAATTGACCATGTCTCTTTTTTCAGTCTCTAATTTAAAAAATACAAACATGCCCATATCCAAATAATAAACAAAATACAAAAACAACGTTGTATTTTATTTAAAACTATATTAAGCACGATAGTCGAAACAATGAATGAGCAAAAAATATTTTCTTTGTTATGAATGCAATCATGAGAGTAACATTAAAACATTGTATAATAGCAAATAACAAAATGTCTCTTCTTAACAGTTCATACTTCTGAATACTTTTAGTTTTAATACCTAGAGAGTAAAATATCTTGTAAAAAGGACACACATAGTTGTACGAATACGAACAATGTCCCTTTACATTAAACTATTATACATCTTTATATGTTTGTGAATAATAATTGTTTACAATGTACAATATAGAAAAATGTTAGTACAGCAATTCGTGTTGTATCAAATGGATTATATCTGATGCTGTTTCTTCAAAAACCTGCTATTTACGTCTTTTGTCGATTTTCTTCATACAGAGAATATGCTGAAAAAATAAAATGCGAAAATATTTAGCAAAACTCAGAAAAAATATCATAGTAAAAAAGTGAAAAAGAAGAAATTATTAAACAGCAGAAAATATTTAACTGTCCCGAGCACCAGGTCTCGCTTCCCTGGAAGAAATTAACATATTTACCCAATTTGCTTTCCTGTATTCAATTTTTTTTACTCACATGATCGGAATTTGAACATGGACCGGTATGTTTTTAGTCATCTGTCAGATAAAGCCTGCTATTGATTCCCAAATTGTTTCTGTCATCTTGACAACAGCTGAATATTCGGTTGCGTTTAGAACTAACTTTTAACCTTTGTTACATATGTCTTTTTAATACTGCTTAAGCGATGGTGTTAGCACCTCTAGACGCTTTTGGTAAGGACACAACATGTCATAGTTATCATGGACTAGGTAGATATTTCCAATCAAATCAAAAACGATCACGTACGAGTCGATATTTATATGGTATGCGATAATATGGTATTTGTCAAAGTAATATTAAACAGAATCAACATACATTCGTTATATCATCATCAAATCAGATTTTTTCTTGTCTTCATGAGATTATTCTTCTCTTGGTTTGTTCCGGGGCACGCGACTTCACCTACCTAGCAGAGTCCACGTGCTTAACTGTATTTGCCAGATTCAAACTTTTCACTTCGCTTTTGGGATTGTGATTTAGACATGGGCATATTTTGTTTATTATGATTATTATAACTATGTACCTTTATCGTGTCTGCTTTTGAGAAAGTGTAAATGTAGGGGTTAATCGCAGCATTCAGCGGAAGTACAAGAACGATAACCCAGGAATACACGTCACTTGGTGTTTTTATACCAGCTAACGATAAAATGACTGAAAACAAATATAGAAAACTATTAAGATAAAATCTCCAGAAAAAAAACACTAAAGTATTATTACACAACGAAGCAGACACTCAATTTATTAATTATTATTGAAGCAATAAGTACGGATTACCATAATATGAATGAAGAAAATTTTCTTATTCTTAAAATCTAACTTTCATTCCATTTATGATGGTAAAATGATTCTATTTAACCTTATTTAAAGGTTCTTTAGATTTTTTACCTATGCTTCTAGTACCGACAGGATATAGCTTACGTTCACAGATCTCATTGGAATAATTAGAGTGGTTAAAACCACAGACATATTAAACAAGTTACTTTTCTGAAAGAAATTTGATGTCCAATGGTTTAAATTAAATATTATACCAGTGTTAATCTTCCTTCAAACATCATATTTTTGATTGTGTATTGTGTTACTAATTTTGATTAATTTACTAATGATAAGAAAGAAATTATAAAGGCTTTTAACCACAGGCGCTTGGGGTCAGGCATTTTTTCAATTTATTATTTTATCGACCAAGCAATGGTATATTTTGCTATTTTGTCATATCTGACAACGTTCTAAACTAAATGCGCCAGAATAAAACTGATTTTATTGCACTTTAAAATTTTCTTGATTTTCTCTATATAAAAAAGAACAAGGCGTGCAACTCAAAATTTGCTATAAATAGACTCACGGGGGTTCCCCCTTTGATTCTTCGTTTTTAAGCGCTATTTCATTGCCGTTGGTGCATGGTTAAAACTAAATCGATATTATCTTTAGGATTTCTATTTCAATAACACACCAAATTAACTTTTCCTGGCGAAACCAAGAAAATTTTAATTCAAGCGACGAAACCACTGACAGATCACGGAAGTGAAGAACCTGTTTGTTTCTGTTAGAGTTTCTCTCTACAAGGCACACCAAACCTATATCCGAGGTGTTCCGATAATCATGCCATAAACGGTAACTTCCGAGGACGCCACTTTTGACATTTCGGCGCTAAAAACAAAACCGCTTATCATATATAACTAAGTGTTTTATTTATAAAAAGTCCATGATATAAGTGGTTTTTATCAGTTTAGCAATAGTTTCATTAAAAAATGTATGCATTGTTATTTTTTTACATTTAATAGTGTGTGTTATTGATACTATTGTATCTTTTTTCTAGCCGGAAATAGTGCAATAATGCTGATGCGACTTTAAACAATAATTCACTCACAAAACCACTAGGTTGGTATTACTGTTGGTGGACTAACATCTCCAAGGATATACTCAGTAGAGAATACTTTTGTATTGTCTAAAAATATATACTATTCTAAATTTGCTGCATGGTTAAAATATGAAAATCCCTAAAAAAAACTCAAGTATAGTACCTCATACAAAATATTTACTTTATTTGGTTAATGTATTTGATCCTTTGGATATTTTGTATTCCCTTTATTTTTTTTTCACAATATTGGTCCAGGGAATAATGATGAACTGTATTCAAAACAACATCTAGTGCCGTAAAAAAGAACTGATATAATATTTTTAAAGACTGTACTCACCTAGAATACCGACAGGTAACCAACAAAGGCAATCCGTGATCACAACAACTGATAATCTCTTTGCCACCTCAACATCTCTACCAGATTGTGTGCTTTGAACCCTTTTCATTGAAATTTTAACCTCACGGTAAAGTTGATAAAGAACAAAAGGGATAAAGGCACTTGTGAGAAAGTTGATTCCTAAAAATATTACAACTGCATATTCCATACCACTATTGATTTCCTTGGTCAAAGGAATCGCTATGCAGACCCCAGATCGTGCATAGAAATCGTCATATACCACCAGTGGTAACATAGATGCAAAACCGGCAATGACCCAGGTTAAGAAAGACAGTCTGAAAGCCAATCTACGAGAAATCCTAACATTTCCAAAGGTAAATTTTACAATAAGAAATCTTTCTAAACTGATTAAAAAAATAAAAATAAGAGATGCTTCATTCGAGAGCATAGACAAAACACCGGCTATTTTACAAAGGGTGCTGTGTCTCCATGTGTAATCGTTCCACACATAGATACCGTCATATAGCGCATCATGCACAGCAATAATCAGCATATAGAGAGCCATGATAAGATCAGAAATTCCAAGATTATACACGAAAATAAAATACGATTTAGCAAAAAGACTTTTATCTACAAATGCTCTGTAGATTAGCACTACCAAGTTTCCCAAAAACGCCATTGCACCCAGTAACCATAGTAACGGAGCTAAAACCCTGTTGCCTATGAGATTTCTACAACTGGATATGTCGTCTACTGAAGCTAAGCAAGCAGCACCTTCCGGCTTTATACAACATATTGTAAACGAATCACCATATATTACTTTTAGATTCATTGAGTTTAGAAACACATTACTAGTTAGAATGATTCTATTAAATCGTAAGTCGATGAGTCTCAAAGCAACTAAACTGTCAAAAACGCCATTCTCCAATATTTGAATTTCATTTGAGCTTAAATTTAAACTTGTCAAATTCCTTGGTCTAAAAACTGGTCTTTGGAGACAATATACCATTGTGAACCTGTTATACTAATCAAACGAAGGAGGTTAAGACTTGTAAAGCAACCTGGATCAAAATATCTCAAATATCTGTTATTCACCAAATAAATTTCTGTTACTGCCAAAAGTCCTTGAAAGGCTAGATTTGGAAGGGATACAATACGAGATCCTTTAAGATATAAAGATGAAATATGCTTTACTACATCCAGATGACCTGCTGTCAGATTTTCAAGTAACGGAAGACCAATAAATTTGATCGTGTCTAAATTGCTGAGGTTTTTAAAGAGTGGTGTCATTACCATTTGCCTTAACCTATACAGGTGATACACAGAATGTATTTCGTACATCTTCACGTGATCCATAGATGTTTCCATATGAAAAGTTACCGAGCAATCAAACTGTAGCAAACTCTTCAAATCAACAAGTTTTGAGAAGGTATGAGACTCCCATGAAAGGAACTTAGAAATTTCTACAACATCACCATGGTAACTTGACATGGCGTCGCAAATAAATTCTAAAGATTCAATTTTGCAGTCTTCGGTACACAAAGTACAAAGAAATTCATCGTAGTTGTCATAGCAACGTGGGACTCCATCACATATATCATCTGGTTTTAAACATATCCATTTGTTCACTAAACCAAAACATTTTTCATGATCGGAGCACTGTTCATCAGCACCTAAATAGAAAATTGAAATTAATTTTTATTGAAACTTATGTGCTTGACAATAGCGAAACCAAAGACACTGATCATGACACCTTATCAATTAAAACATATTACTATATTGATACTATCATCATAATGCCATTGAAATACCACCTATAAATATTGTTCCCTTCCCATCCATATGTCAGTCGAAGAAAATATGAAATCAAAATACACACTTACAAAAAAAAAGAAAAAAGAAAACAAATAATTCCCCCGCCCTTTAGATTTAAACTGGTACAATGAAAAGTATGGTTCCAGTTAATTTAGGATGCGTTTTTCATGACCTTTTTAATCCAATACTAAACAATTTGATCAAATATTAAGAAAATTATTGGTTTACCAAACAATGAACTGGAACACGTATAGGTTCGAATACGTTGTATGTCAATTGCTGAAGCAAAACGATATTTTAACCTAGAAATACACTTAACAATAACAAAAACAAGAACGAAGAGGTTAAGAGTCAAACAGAAAAAACGATCACTGATGATAAAAATGTACAGTTTGCTTGAGTAAATGCACAAATGTATTTTTATAAGTACTACTGTTGTATAGAGAGTCCTAAACCAGGCCCCTGTTATTTAAAAACAAGAAAACATTTAATAATGATTATACTTCCACTTGACATCACATTATTAATGTATTCCACCCCTTGTTTAATAACAATAATTATTATAACACCCAACATCACATATATAACAGCCCACTTATATGAGAACAAATAACAATAATTATTATACCTTCACTCGACATCACATGTATAACAGTCCACATATTGGACAACAAATAACAATAATTATTATAACACCCAACATCACATATATAACAGCCCACTTATATGAGAACAAATAACAATAATTATTATACCTTCACTCGACATCACATGTATAACAGTCCACATATTGGACAACAAATAACAATAATTATTATACCTACACTCGACATCACATGTATAACAGTCCACATATTGGACAACAAATAACAATAATTATTATACCTACACTCGACATCACATGTATAACAGTCCAAATATTGGACAACAAATAACAATAATTATTTTACCTACACTCGACATCACATGTATAACAGTCCACATATTGGACAACAAATAACAATAATTATTATACCTACACTCGACATCATATGTATAACAGTCCACTTATGTCACAACAAATAATATTTATTTTACCTCTACTCGACATCACATGTATAACAGTCCACATATTTGACAACAAATAACAATACTTATTATACCCGCACTCGACATCACATAATAGATGTATAACAGTCCACTAATTTCCCAACAAATAGTTAATTATTATACCTGCACTCGACATGTTATAATGATTATACTTCCAGTCCACATCACATTATAGACGTATAGCAGCCCACTGATTTTACAACGAATAATTCATTTATAATTTTAATATAATATAATATACTACAGGCTGCTTGCAAAAAAATTGTTGAGTTAGGGATATTGCAAGCCTAGGCCCTCAAAAAGTTTTATGGCCGTCATCACTGTATTATGGATAAGTTGGTTTTCTCTGTGTCCAGGATTTCCCTGAATATAATTGACGCCTCATAGTTCCATGTGTCTTTCACACAATTTTGATAACACACGTGGCGGGTGTAGCTAGCTAAACAGGAGGCGCTTACCCTTCCGGAGCACCCGGTCTTACTTCCCTGGTGAAAGTTTACGTGTCTAACCTAACTTGTTAGTTCCAAAGTTTTTACTTGGCTTCTTGAGTTTGATTCGGACATGAATTAGTATGTTTGTTTTTGATGATTTACTTTCAATTTGTTTCCGATTACGGGGTAAAATAAACAATTTTCCTGCAATTGCGAAGCAATTAATGATGGAATTGCAATTTCAACAATCTTTAAAAACCCGTAAACCACAACAAGCTTATATTTACAATATTTATCGATGCGAGTTATGCTTAGAATTCGAAAAAGTCAATTATTAAAATGCTGGTTTTTTATATTGTATCCCCTTGCATTGAATGGAACAGCTCCGTTCATCCTTTAAACGCATTAAGTCCTACCTTCTATGGCGTCACAACGAAAACCAAAATCAGATTTGACGAGTGTTCGACAGGTCATGCTAGTTTATAGGCAAACAACTTTGACCTGTCCTCTTGACCTTTCATTTAAATATTTATCAGGGACCAAGTACATTAGTGTATAGGTAACACAGGTGTTTATTCTCTATACATCAGTCATGAGATATACTCACCTCAGAGTATACCTGTGTACTGCATATGTTAACACTACCCATTTATTGGGTGGACTCTCCTATATGAATATTCCTAATGAAAGGTCAAACGGACAGGTCAATGTTGTTTACCTATACTTAAACGTAAACGTAATTGTTAACATTAAACTTTATGTAAGAAAACATCAGTAATTGTAAATATTAATAATTATACCTGTACTGGACATCACATTTATAGCTATAGTGTCTTTTGATGTTAACCTGTAGTTGTATATATAATATTGGTAAAAAACAATTGTGATGTCTCCACTTTGTTTATTAACTCTGTTTATGGTGTTAAATCCTACTGTATATAAATCGCCGTCTATAATTAAACAAATAAACAACATACAAAATTATGTACATGACAACTAAAATGCTAAAATATGCAAGAACGTTATGTCATAAAACATTCAACTTTGACTTTATAAACATTTTATTTTCTACGATCAATGAACTTTATTGACATTAAACGGTTTTAACTTATTTTGACTGAATCCAATACACACACAGCTATCATGGAGACTAATGGGTACGATACAGCGTTATTTCAAATGAACCAGTTATTCAAACTTTTTACCTTTAAAACACTGTTTAAAAGTACGTACATAGTTTCGGAGTCTTGTCGCATCATCAATCCCATGGAAATGGAAAGTATCTCTTGGAAGATACTTAGGATACTAATCACAGGAATTTTTTATTTGGTCAACATGATAGATCTTAACAAAAATATATCGTTACCATTTTACAGTGTTTATATTTAAGTAGATAATAAGTTTCACGAAGATAAAAATTGGATACAATATAATGTTTTACCTCAATTAAGGCACACGCGCACCACAGTGATCAGTTCAAAAAAGGTGAAAGAAAACCACTGCTCCTCTGCAAGGGAAGTGACAAACTTTATTGTACTAGGATATGCACTGACTAGCATTTTACCCAGTCCACTTTAGAGCACTGAGGTCCTCATGTTATCTAATCCACTAGTGACCACTTTAAAACATTTCACTACAGAGGCCACTATTTTTGTGCGTAATACTAATCATGTTAATTTTGCCAACTTGTTCAAACCTTGAACAGTGTTTTTTGTGAAATTATTTAATGATGAATGGTGAAACGAATAACTTCAGTCTTTTCAGTCATAATTGCATACTCAAACAAACAAGAGGCCCATGGGCCTTAACGCTCACCTGTGACCTTGCCCTTTGAACCCATGAGGTTCATTCATATATCAAAATGATCATAAAGCCAATATTCTAATTTACATGCCTGT
This sequence comes from Anadara kagoshimensis, assembly GCA_021292105.1. Lineage (NCBI taxonomy): Eukaryota > Metazoa > Mollusca > Bivalvia > Arcoida > Arcidae > Anadara > Anadara kagoshimensis. The sequence goes on from CM037859.1 coordinate 64,216,099, forward strand.
ACAAAAAAGTTTAAAGTTTTTGAGATAAATAATCATTTCAGTAGTTGTTTCTATCTATGACCTTGACCTTTGAACCCATGACCTTCATTCATATATCATAATGACCATTGTGCTATTACCTACAATATTCTAATATACATGCCTATACAAAAAGTTAATGTTTTGCAGATAATTAACTATTTCAGTATTCATTTGCATCTGTGACCTTGACCTTTGAACCAATAACCTTCATTCATATATCAAAATGGTTGTTAGGCTAATTCCTACAATATTCTAACATGCATATACAAAAAGTTAATAGTTTATAAGATTATTAACCATTTAGGTATTCATTTGCATGTGTGACCTTTACCTTTGAACCAATGAGCTTTATTCATATATCAAAATGGTTGTAAGGCTAATACCTACAATATTTTAATATACAACCCTATACAAAAAGTTTATAGTTTTTGAGATAATTAACCATTTCAGTACTTTTTTACATCTGTGACCTTGACCTTTGAACCCATGACCTTTATTTATATATCAAAATGACCATTGTGCCATTACCTACAATATTCTAATATACTTGCCTATACAAAAAATTCAAGTTTTGCAGATAATTAACTATTTGGTATACTTGGACATCTGTGACCTTGACCTTTGAACCCATGACCTTGATCTATGTATCAAAATGATCATCATGTCAATACCTACAAATAACTGAAAATCCTACGTCATTATCACCAGAAATGTTTAAAAAATGGCATTTTTATCAAAGGTAAAAAACTGGGACATGACCTTGATCTTTGATCTTGACATCAGTTGGAAGAAAATCGCAAGACAAGATCAACAGTGAAAACTCCATACAATTATCTTCAGCCGTTATGAAGTTATAACAATAAATGTCTCATTTTAAAAATTAAGTAATTTTACGCAAAAAACGCGTAACCTATTTTTCGTCTGATTTTCATGAAAAAAACAATTTTTATGTTCCTAGATATCCTGAATCTAAATATCTAATCAAAATTTGCCTGCACCTTTTGGTTTCAGAGAAGACTTTTTTGTCTTTTGGCTATTTATAGTAACGGCAGCCATATTGTTGGGCGTGGTCAAACCCCGAACACAATTTTTAAAGCCTGTTACCTAGGCATGATAGCCACCAAGTTTCGTCAAATTTGGCTCAGTAGTTTTGAAGGATAAGATTTAAATGTAAAGTTTACACACGACGGACGACGCACGACGCACGACGGACGACGGACGTTGATAGATTGCAATAGCGTGATGGTCACGTGATAGAAAAAACACCGGGATGACGGAATGAGCTCTGGAAAATTTGCTGTTTTTTGCCACATTTCATAACAGGTGACTTTTCTTGACAATTTGAAGTATAAGGTACTAATGTTGAAGTCTGAGGAGTCGAGAAAACGCAAAAAAGCTGAAGACGGTGATAATTTTGAAAATTCCAGGATGAATGAGATAAACAAAGAGGGTTCAATATCTAGCACGTTGTCCAGTATACCTGTTGACCAGTCATCCGATACATGTACAGGTAACACATATAGTAATGACATGAATGAAAAAACATTACGTATTGTTACTCAAATGCAAGAGACACTTAATATATTTCTCAAAAAAGTAGAAAATACGTCTGAGGAACTAAAACAGTTACATATAGATATACATGGGGATCAAGGCATAGACGCCCGTCTTGAACAAGTCTGTACTGAAACAGATGACCAAACAGCAATGCTAGCTGAATTAAGGGAGCAAAATAAAATCCTAACAACCGAAGTCGATTTACTTAAGGCGTATGTAATAAAGTTAGAGCAAAAGGTCGGGGTAAATGACAGTAGAATAGAAGACTTAACAGCTCGTAGTATGCGAGATAATGTTATTATAACAGGGGTCCAAGAAAGTGAAGGAGAGAAATTAAGTGAAATCGTAAATGAAATCGCCAAAAGTCATTTAAAGTTACCACAAATAAGCTTTGATCGAATTCACAGAATTGGTCCAAGGTCTCCAAAAAATGCTAAATTTCCTCGACCAATAATTGCAAAATGTTCAGAGTACCGTAAGAAGGAAGCGCTTCTTAGAAGTATAGACCTGCTTCCAAATGGAATACGAATATTTGCACAATATCCAGAATCGCAACGTGAGAATCGAAGGCGAGCGATTGATGTAAAAGAGAAATTCAAAAACACAGATGTCAATACAAAGTTAGTTGGTGATAAACTTGTGTTTGGATCAAGCGGTCAGGTTCATAGAGAGAAAGTACGCATACCGAAAGCAGATGCAATTTTCACAAAGGATAAATCAAAGAAATTTGAAATAGAACATACTGAAATTTTGGTGGATGGTCAAAATAAATTCCAAGCGCATGCTGTTCGGATTTCGAATGTGTCGGAGGCCAGGGAAGCTACAAAACAAATTCTACAAGTACCAGAAATCGCGCGCGCAACACATAATATACTCGTCTGTAAATACACCGACAAACAAGGAAACTCACAGGATTCGATCGATGACGACGGTGAATACGGTGCTAGCAGAAAAATCTTGAACTTATTAAACGAAAAGGAAATCGAAAATGTATTGGTAGTTGTATCGCGTTGGAATCCTAAATCGGAGAGACTCGGCTATAAAAGGTTCACAGATATCAACAACATAGCACTTGATGCTCTTAAACTTGTTGAACTTGATTAAATAATGGTGTTTAATGTGTACATGTATTAAAACTTGTTTTACATTAAGTCCAAATAGAAAAAAATACATTTAGACACATATAATTATTGAAACTGATTATGTGTATATGTGTATGTATGTGTATATATATGTACGCGTGATTGCATGTGTACATATGTATATATATATATGTTGTGGAAATGTGTATGCACGTACATGTGCGTGTGCGTGTGTGCATGTTTGTGGGTGTATATATGTATATACAGGTATATATGTGTGCATGCATGCGCATGTGTATACGTGTGCGTATGTGCATGTATGTATATATGTCGAAGAGCTGACCATCATTTGGAGACATAGTGTTGAAAATTGCTGTACATATATGTGTACATCTTCATATAGTGTATGCGTATATGTGTAAATATATATGTTTCATTGGCACAAGGGCATACTTGTTGAAATTTGCTGCACATATATGTGTAAATCTTCATATAATGTAATTGTATATACGTTCATTGGTATAAGGGCATAAATGTAATTTATTTTGTACACGACATTATGGCAAGGTTCGTCGAGAGTACCGGTACTTGTATACATAGAGTTTCGAGTCGATGTATAGCGGTGGAATAGTACTGTGCCACTATGTTATCTTGATGCGCGTTTTTAATCTCTATCCCCGGTTAACTAAACATCACTGCCAAAATGACGTGTACGCTGTTAGAATATATACTGTTGTCTAATGCTAAAATCTATGGATACTTTAATGTCTATAATACACATATGTATACTATTGTAAAAGCGAAAAATAGCTGTTATTTTCCTTCTTTTTACTATATAGCTCGCTCCCATTAAAATTTGTTATATCCATATCATTATTAAAAAATAAGCCATATGGTGATTAATATTGACATATTAATATAATATACTACGATCAATTAAATTTATAACAAAATATTAAAATAATACATATTGCAAATATATAAAACTGAATAATGAGATAATTTCTCCTTAAATAACAAAGGCACAGTCACATTTTATTAAAATGGAATTACATATATATAAATAAATATATGTTGAATAAGTTTTTAATCGGTTAAAAGGCAAAAACAGCTATTTTTCCAGAGTATTCATATCGTCGATATCCTGTATTATTTTGATATTACAGATTTGATTAGTCAGTATATAATTACGTGATCATTTACTTATGTTATATGTATGTCTTGTATGTTCTGTATATATGGGGTGTGGGTGTGTTTGGTACATGTATAACCATTTTCATTTATACAATGGTTTATATTTTCATCTAAGGATAATGGGGGAAATTAAAATATTATCTTTAAATTGTCAAGGACTGAGGGATAAGCAAAAAAGACGTGATGTTATAAATTATCTAAAAAATAAGAAATTTAGTATATATTGTTTACAAGATACGCATTTTATAAAATCAGACGAAAACCAAATAAAAACACTTTGGGGATATAAGGTATACATGAGTTATGGGAAAAGCAATGCGAGGGGCGTAGCTATTCTTTTAAATAATAACTTTGAATTTAAAATTTTAAGTGAAAAGTCAGACGAAACGGGAAATTATATTGTATTAGAAATTTAATAGAAAACAAATATACTTTCACGCTTATTAATATTTATGCACCAAATAAAGATGAACCAAGTTTCTTTAACAATCTGAAAGGCATTATTGAAGAATTACAAAACGATTTTGTTATTTTAACAGGCGATTTTAACATGGTACAAGATCCAAATTTAGATTACTTTCAATATAAAAATGTAAATAATCCAAAAGCCAGACAAGAAGTTTTAAAAATCAAAGAACAGTTTAAATTAATAGATCCATGGAGAGTAAATAATGAAGATAAGAAACATTACACTTGGTTTTCACAATCCTCAGCGAAAAAAGCGCGACTAGATTTTTTTCTCATTTCCGAAGAAATAATGACACTAGTTAGTGACACTGGTATTAAACCCGGTTATCGAACAGGTCACTCAATTGTTGAATTAAATTTACGTTTGTCAGATTTTAAAAGGGGAAAAGGTTTTTGGAAATTTAATAATAATTTACTACGAGATACCGATTATGTTACTATGATTAAGAACTTGATTGTAGATTTAAAACATGAATATTTAGATTTAGATATTAATAATAATGATTCTGCTCTGAAGATTAAAGATGACCTGCTTCTTGATATGCTTTTGCTTAAAATAAGGGGGGCTTCAATTCAATATAGTGCAAGAAAAAAAAGAGAAAGGGATAAATCCAGAATAAATCTTGAATTGAGAATAATTAAACTTAATGAACTAATATCACAAGAACCAAATAAACCAGAATATACAGAAGAAATGAAAAAACTTAATGAAGAATTAGAAAAATTAAGACAAGTTTATATCAAAGGGTTATTAATTCGAACTAAGGCGAAATGGGTGGAAGAAGGGGAAAAACCGACTAAATATTTCTGTGGCTTAGAAAAACGAAACTACTTAAATAAAACAATAACTTGCTTAAAAATGATAATGGATCCTTAATCCAAGGGCAAAAAGAAATTCTCGATGAAATAGAAACATTTTATAAAAATCTATATTTAAGTAGGGACGACTCACTTGAAGAAGTAAATCTCAATGAATGTCTTAACTATGATGATATAAAAAAGTTAAATAAAACCCAAGCGAATTCTCTGGAGGGAGCAATTACAACAGATGAACTACTAAAAGCTCTCAAAAACATGAAAAATGACAAATCTCCTGGACCCGATGGTTTTACTACAGAATTCTTTAAGTTTTTCTGGATAGATATTAATGATTTTTTAATAAAATCCTATAATTGCAGCCTTCAGAAAGGCGAATTGTCTTTAACTCAAAAACAAGGTATAATTTCCATACTACCAAAAGGTGATAAAAGTAGAAATCTCATAAAAACTGGAGACCAATCTCATTATTAAATGTAACTTATAAACTAATTTCAAGTTGCATTGCTAATAGATTGAAGTCTACGTTAGATTATTTAATTCACGAAAATCAAAGAGGTTTTATAGCTGGTCGCTTTATTGGCGAAAATACTAGAATAATTTATGATGTTCTGCAAATTAAAAGAAAAAAATATCCCAGGTGCTTTACTTCTGATCGATTTTAAAAAAGCGTTCGACTCAGTATCGTGGAAATTTATATTTAAAACATTACAATTTTTTAATTTTGGACATGAATTTATAAAGTATGTTAAAACTCTTTACAAGAATGCTGAATTGTGTGTTATACAGAATGGAATTTTCTCTCAATTCTTTAAAATATCTAGAGGTTGTCGCCAAGGGGATCCCATCTCACCATATCTATTTATTCTTTGTGCAGAGATAATGGCAAACATGTTCAGACATAACAAGAATATAAAGGGTATAAACATTGACAATACTGAAATTTGCTTATTACAATATGCTGATGACACTTGTATTTTTCTTGATGGAAGTGAAAAAAGTCTTAAGAGTTCGCTAGACCTTTTATTTCAATTTTCAAAATATTCAGGTCTAAAGCCAAATATTGAAAAAACTAAAGCTATATGGATAGGGTCAAAAATAAATAGTAAAGATATGTTGTGTAAAGATACCGGTTTAGAATGGACATCAGAAGCATTTACAGTTCTTGGTATTAAGTACACACCAGATTTGGAACATATACCAATCAGTAATTATAGTAACAAGTTATCTGAAATTCAGCGTGATTTAAAATCCTGGTCAAAAGAAACCTCACCCTGTTTGGTAAAATTACTGTAATAAAAAGCCTACTCCTTCCTAAACTAACACATCTTTTCACTAGTCTCCCGAAACCAGAAAATAATATTATCCAAAAATTAGAAAAAGCATTTTATAACTATTTATGGGAGGGTAAAATAGATAAAGTAAACAGAAAGCTTATTATACAGGATTATGAACGAGGGGGGTGCAGAATGGTTGATATAAAAAGTTTTATTAAAGCACTTAAGTTAAGTTGGCTTCGCCGACTACAGCTTAGGAATGATAATATTTTAAGATTGTTTTCGACAATAGTAAATGTTAAACTAATACATGTTGATGACTTCGGAGACGATTTCTGTCAATTAAAAGCGAACTCTGCTAAAAATGTATTTTGGAAAGAAGTCTTAACATATTTCGCTGAATTCAAAAGAATAACACCAAAGTCAAATAAGCCATTTTCTGTACTTGATCATAGTTTATGGTATAATTCAAAGATAAAAATTGATAAATCCACTATTTTTTGGAAAAAATGGTATGAAAAAGGAATTGTAAAAATTAGAGATTTATTGAATGGAAATAGAAAAATTATGGAATTAAAAGAAATTGAAAATAAATATGACATTAAAATACATTTTACTAATTATGAAGGGATAAAAAGAAGCATAATATCGAATCTTAATATCAAAGAGAATGATCAAAATATTGATAACTCATATATATCCGATTTAAAATTTATTAGTAAGTATTCGAAAGGAACACAACACATATATGATGTATTTATAAAAGAAATGTATATTAAACCAAAAATTGAATCAAAATGGACACAAGAACTCAATTTACCAGAATCTTTTAACTGGAGTAACGTGTACACACATTTGTATAAAAATGTAAAAGACCCTAAATTAAAATGGTTAAACTTTAGGATAATACATAGAATATATGGTACGAATGTTTTTCTTCAAAAGATAAAATTAAAAAGTTCATCGCTTTGTACCTTTTGTAAAACTTACGAAGAAGACTGATGTCATTTATTCTTTGACTGTCCATATGTACGATCTATTTGGTCTAATATAGAAGAGTGGATAAGCAATAAAGTGAAAATTACACATAATGTAACAGTAAGAGATGCTATTTTAGGTAAATATGGGAAAAAAGAACAAATTATAAATAAAATAGTAAACACCACAAAACATTATATTACAGTTAAAAGATACAATGAACAATGTTTGAATTTTAATGAACTCAAACACCACTTTTTTTATTTATATATAACAGAAAAGAAACAATATCAACTTTCAGATAATCTAAAAATTTTTGAAAAAATATGGGGAGATTATAAAAACATGTTTAATGAGTAAATTATTTTCCTAAGCATTAAAGTTTTTTTTTTTGGGCTTTTTTCGGACATGTTAAGTTTAAAAGTTTATACATGTACCTGTGTATGTATGAGTGTGTGAATGGTGTACTTAAATTCTTTTGTAATATGTGTTAAAAAATGAAAATAAAAAAAAAAAAAAAAAGATTGCAATAGCTCATCTGAGCCTTTCGGCTCAGGTGAGCTAAAAAGAACTCTCCGATCAGGCGTTGAGAAATCTTCAATGAACCTAATATATTTGATACTTACCAAGTATAACTAGTCGTCCTATCATTTGATTTGTTTGTGCTGATTGTTTGATTGTTTTTAAATTTTGACCATCAATGTTCAATACTTCAATTTTTTCTTCTTCGCTAAAAACACTACTCTGTATTCGGCGATATATATACATCTTTAAGTTGAACCTGTCAAACGTCATTTGGAAAAATGTCGATTTTCCCACAGAAACTCTATTCCATTTACATGGTGTTAAAACTGATTGGTCAAATGTATTTAGTTTGAAACAGTACATAAATACATAGAAAAAGTTTAATTCAAATGAACCACCTCCTTCGTATTCAGCAATATATAAATACCTGGAAACAAAGTTATAACACCATCAATAAAATTTTGAAAATAAAAATAAAAACTTGTATAAAATGTAATTTTAACAACTATACCGATATCTCTGCTAATAACGGATGCCCCGAGGATATCACAAACTCAGTTGGCAATATAGTAAGAAATGTACTGTTGTCTAAATTTGCTGCTTGATAAAATTTGAAATTCCTAAAAACTAAGGTTTACTCTCTAATGCTAAGTATTTCCTAAGCTTAATTTGGCAACATATATTTTTATCCTTTAGGTATCATTTCAACATCTTGAAAACAATTTTGGTTTCATAATTTTGATCCAAGCACTACTGATGAGGAATTGTATTTCGAAACGGCTGTGTAGTGTTATAAAATTAAAAATAGTATAATATGTAATATATAAAAATATATTACACAAACAACTCAGCACTAGCATAAACAAAAAGTCAGCAAAAATAAATAAATAAATAAATAAAACTTAAAGGTAAAACGAACATTATGCTTAAATAATTTTTGAGTAAACAACTGGATTCAAGTGAATTGGATTATTATAATTTTATTTTCCGAATTCTTTCACCTCTACAGGTGGTCAGTTCAGAAAATTGCGCCGTACCATTTATGCACTTCATTGAAGCATATTTGTTTTATTGAAAGTAATCCAGTAGCTTAAAGGTAAAACGAACATGTCTTATTATGCTTATGGCGACCTTTTGACCGACACCTTTAACACATAATTAGAAATAGAATATTTTAACACACACGGGCATATGCACGCTTTGCTGTCATAAGCTCACATGGTCATTGGTCACAGGCAAATAAAGTAAAGCGACAAACTTTCAGCAGGTAAGTGAATTCACTTCTCGACTAGCTAGCTTCATCTGCCACGTGTGAAACTAAATTAAAGAATGGAACAACCAGATATCAAATATTTTTGTATCCAGTATTTCCCTTAAAATATTTGACGCCCCCTAGTGCCATGTTATTTTCACTCAATGTTGATGTCAGATGTCACTGTATCCAAAACTAGTTTGGATGTGTTTACGTCTGGTATATTTTTCTGGGATATGTTGGTTTCCTTATTGTGCTTTATCGCCGTCATCACAATATTGTTGATAAGTTGGTGTCTGTGTATCTATAATTTCCGTGGATATATTTGACTTCCCATAGGTTCCTTTCAATACCAATTTTGATTAGAGACGTTGTGGGTGTGGCTAGATAAACAGGAGGTGCTTATTCTTCCAGGTATCCGCATTCACTTCCCTGTTGGTAGTTCACGTGCTTGAACTAATTATTCACTTTCATAGATTTTACTGTTCTTCAGGATCATGTACTGATACAAATCAACTTACCGCCAATGCCAAGACTTACATTTTACCGTTTTATTTTCGGATGAAGATGAACATTTTTACGATATTTCGTAGGTTTTAACTGCATTTATTTGTTTTGACACGGCAGAATCTGGGGGAACACCAGATCTTTGTTTACGTTTCATTCCGATCCGATGACGCCATTACTACAAATCTGAAGTAGTTCGCGCGAACAAACAGAATCTTGTATCAGACACCCTAAATTTAAACAAAATACGCATTAATTGTAAGGTAAAATACTTACCCGTTCAGAAAATCGATTTGCATCGACAGTATATATTTATAATTGCCAAGTTGTCGCTGTTTATACAATTCAGTTTCTGGTTCCGATTCATTGGCGTATTTAAACCTCCATATACTAAAATCATCCCACCAGTATATGACCTTTGATAACCAATCTATGTCCATACGCAGTCGGTTCTTCTTTTTACGAGTTAATTGTATTACCTCCCCTGAAATAACGAAATACAAAACTTAATATTATTTTGTTGAAAAATTAATAAAAAATTTTACTAAACCTCGTTTAAAATTTGCAGCACTAGACAGTTGTTTCAGAATAAATTTTCAAAATTATTAAAAGATATTTTAAGATGTTTCAAAATTATCAAAACAAACATACCAAATCCACGTCCAAACAAAAAATCCTAAAGCAAAATAAAATCTTTGAAGCTGGCAAGGTAGCTTAACCACGCGAACCTTAATAATAAAAATGCGTCCGGGTACTTCGGAAGATAACCATCTCCCGTTCACCAAGCTACACCCGCCTAGGCGTGCAATATCCCGGAGTCGACAATTTATTTCTAATAAACAATAAACAATTCCGATATATCGATATCATTGACCATTATACAAAGGCGGAAGTAGAGGAGGAATCTGGTATACGGAAGCTTTGCGTTTATTTCTCCCTCCCCATGAAATAATGTATATATGAATGCATCACTTGCTCTGGTTGCATAAAATAGAGGAGTTTTAACATTTTAATACGTATGCGCAAGGCCAGTGACCTTACAAGATTTGACGTGATTAAACTTGACTGACAATCGAGGGGCAGTCTTGATAATGGTCTAAAGCTGGAAACAGTTATATGGTTTAACCAGCGATTTTTAATACAAATTAAATGTCTCTAGATTCACATTGCCATAAATTAAATTTATTTACAGTCAAACCTGTCTATAAAGGCTACCCAAAGGAACTAGTAAAAGTGGCCTTTATGGGCAGGTGGCCTTTATATACAGGTTCAATTAATATGAATAATATCGAATTGGATATAATTCTACTGACCTTTAAAAGCGGGTGGCCTTAAAAGCAGGTTGGACTGTACATTAATTTATTAAAGCAATATATGTTTTATGTGACAAAAACAAAATAAATAAATAAAAAGTTTTGTTTCTCTTTAGTCAAATATGTTATTATCAAAGTTAAGACCAAGAACTTTAAGTACAAAATGAAGAACCCAGATATACTAGTATGTTAAAAATATATGACAAAATGAATATTACAAATTAAGGAAGTATGACTAATATATTTTAAGCATTTTTAACTTTATGAACCAAACGAAATAGAATAAATTGCTATGTTTGTTATATATACATAAATATGATACAAATGATAGGCAGTCTATAGCTACAAAAACAGTCTTCAATGCAAACAGTTTTGGAGGAGAACTTTGATCCCCTTTCAGGCCATCATCCATCGATATTTGAATCAAAAACAAACATACTAATCCATGTCTGAATCACAATCCAGAAGCAAAGTAAAAACTTTATATATTGATGTGTTAACAAAGGTAATGTTACTAAATTTGATTGATTAATTTAATTAATCATTTTATTTATTTATTTATTTTTTATCTATTTTGTAAGACATTGGATTAATCAATATTCACTTACGGTGTGGGTGCTTAACAGGTTAAGATAACGTTTCTGTTTTATTTATCTATTTTGGGTAAAACGATTAAAAAACCAAATTATTTCATTTAAGATTACGAACATAACATATGATGTAGATACATGTATAAATATGTATTACACATGCTTTTTCATACTATAATAATAGCATAGGAATGCCCCCTGGCTTGCAAAACGTAGACATTCTTACCTCTAACCATAGGGAGTAGTCAAACGAGACAAGTGAGACACTCCCATATTGCAGGATTTCATGCTAAATTCCAACCATTTTCTGGGGAAGCATGTCACCAGATCCCTCTACCCCATTCGTCCGAATAAATCAAAAACAAAAGACAACCAACCTATCAACAATACTGTGATGATTGCCATTTAACTTTTTGAGGGCACTGATAAGGCTCGGCTTTCAATATCAATGCATATAAACAATTTATTTGCAAGCAGCCTGCCTGTTTCTTTGTAAAAAGTCAGTCCCCGTAATAAGAACAAGCTCTTCCATAGCGCATTACTTGGAAAATAAATACATAATAAGCAATAGAAGCAGTTATAATGCTGCATAGAAAAGGGGAGTTAACAATAGAAAAAAAATCATCACTTTTGGCATAAAGTTATAAATGTAGCTTTTCGTGGACGTCATAATTGGGGTATAAGTGTAAATATGAAGTAGAACTTGAGGAATAAGTCGTATCTTTTATTTCAAGCTCACTAGGAAAGATGGCATTCTCCAAGTTTAGGATTGTTAAGAGACAGACCATCAATATAAAAGATATATTTTGGTCTTTGGGTATCTTTTTAACAAAAAACCATTTTGGGTCCATAATTTTCGTCTAAGCACTATTGATGAGGAATTGTTTTCCGAAACCGGCGTCTAAAGTTTTTAAATTAAAACTGGTATAATATGTACTCTATCTGTATGTAGAGTTGAATGATTTGGCTATATTCTTCTCGTCAGATTGAACAAGGTTCTGTATAAATTCTGCTTCACAAGACTAAAGAAACAAATCAGCAAGCAATGGTGTATAGTTTGTACTCATTGGTATACCGATTATTTGCTGGATTTTTTTAATATCAAATACAACAAATGTGTTATCAAAAACTCCAACACTTTGTTGATAGTATCTTCAATATATTTTTGATTAGAACCCGTATGATGCTTGGCAAAATAACCAGAGTTCTGTTCACTAGATATTTGTATCTTGGCTAAATCGAATCCTCATTTTCAAAATTCCTAGGTTCCCACTGTTATATAACCGCTGATTGTGGACAGGTATTGGACATATTTGTAAACTAGAATTACCTGATCCATTAAAAGGAAACTTTATTATATGTTTATCCTCATCCCGAATCGCATAAAAGTATCTGTCTACAGGATTAAATTGCAATCCTATTATCTTTATACCTATATGGATAAATAAAGGTATATGTCTTTTGATGTCCATCAGAACCAGTCCTGATGATGTTTGTGATAAAAGTACCATAGCCATTTCTGAAATAGAGACATCTATATGTGAACTTAAGCGAGTTGGAAAATTTAATTTCAGGTTCAAAGAATAATTTATGATACACTTGTATTAGGGCAACAGATTAAATAACAAGTTAATACACGTATATCTTAATCAAAAACTGGAAATTTGCGGAAAAACGTACACTTAGCAACACTTTTCTGATTTCATTAGCTGGTGATTTGGACAGGTGTGGCTGTATATTCAAGGTACTACATTGAATTGTCAGGCCATAATTCGAATAAGATCGTTGTAAATTAAGGTTGTTCCATACTTTACAAATCGCCTGAAAATACATATATTTTGATATGTTGTACATGGCCATAAACCATTCAACATGCCAAAATTTCAGGGCTGGTATTCGACTTGCTTAAGAAGTTCTAAAGCGCCACCTGGTGGCCATTTTCACGACATAAATGACGAAAGTATAAATACTGTTATCAACAAATAAGCTTGAATATTTTTTGTCATGCTTATTATGTCATGAAGATTATATGGACCAATGAAATTTTATTTCTGGTCACGTGGTATTTTTCTACAGCGCCACCTATCAAGAGAGAACATTAAATTTCCGGAAAACTAAAAGGAACACCTTTTCGTTAATTTGTAGATTTTAAAAAAAATCTAAGTGGAATACGACCCCTGATTTTCACATATATTGCACATGAATATATGAGTTTGATTTTCGGAAACAAAAAATAGAGGGTCGTCAAGCTACTTTTTTCATAAAATTGCATCAAAATCCTGAAACAAGAAAAAAGCCTTATTCCTGACGTAAGAAGTTACCAATAATGTCCTAGGATACTATTATGAACTCAATGTTTTTTTCGTTTGGTATTAACAAGTAAAAAAAACACTGATTATGAGCTATTTGGTTGTACAAAACAAAACCAATTTAAATATCAGATGGTCTTCCACCCATAGAAACCCATAGCAACCGTTACCCAACACAGATCAATCAAAGTGGAAAGGGGATTCGTATACATTGATGAAGCGTTCTTGATTCTAGGCCGCTGAATGAAACGCAAAAACAAGAACATAATCAAACTGCTAAAATTTGACACCTAAAAAATTATCATACAGTATGTTTATTGAAGAATCGTTTGTGTCCTACCACTTGTATTTAAAATCACCAATTCGACCGTACGCACAAAACGACGACGTCACCATGGTATGGAACTACCTTAACCGAGATAAAATACGAATTTCAGGAAAGTAATCTATATTTTGTTTTCTTCGTTCAAGCAACGTTTTAGATTTATAGGGTGTATGAAGTTGTTAGCGAATTCAAATATAGTGTACAGCCGTAATGGTAAGATCGCGACTGAATAAATCAACATTTGTCAAAATAGAGATAATTATTTATTTTGTTTGTATAACCAGACATGGTTATGGTCTATTAAACTGTTGTTCAAAAACTTTTTAATGTTTATTACAATACAAACCTCCATTGCAAGTTTTGTTGTCCGGTTGTAGAGTAAATCCTTTTCTGCATGCACATTTATGTGATATACCGCCTCGGATTTCAATACAATCCATTCCACACCCCCCATTCTCGTCTCTGCATTTCAATAGTACTTCAAAAAGATATTTCAAAATACAACACCTTATCACTTTTAAATAACTTACAACAAAATAGTATTTTTCTGGGATATACTGGTTTCCTAAATGCGTTTTATCGCCGTCATCACAGTATTGTTGATAAGTAGGATGTCTCTGTATCTAAAGTTTCCATGGATATATTTGACGTCCTAGAGTCCCATGTTCCTTTTCATTCCCAATTTTGATTACACATGTGACGGGTGTAGCCAGCTAATCTGGAGATGCTTACCCTTCCGGAGCACCCGGCCTCACTCTCTAGTAAAAGTTCATGTTTTAACCTAACTTGTAACTTTCAAACTTTTACTTTGCTCTGCAATTGCTATTTGGTCATAAATTGGTACGTTTCTGATTTATGTTTGCATTACTAATATCTTTTGAGAATTTTTTGGCATATAATGCCTAAAAATGGAAATGCATGTGTACTACCGTTTTATTGTAATCTTTTAATATTAATCCCATATAAAGTTCCAAAAGCAAACATATCAATCCATGCCCAAAACACAATCAAAAAGCAACGTTAAGAGGATGAAAATGAAAATTAAAAAATTAAAATGAACTACTTCCTAAGATTCTATTTCTGGTATGTTTGATTTTGATTTCCTGTTTAGCTAGCTATACCCGCCACGTGTGTAATCAAAATTGTGTGAAAGGAACATGGAACTATGGGTCGTCAAATATATGCATGGCAATCCTGGACACTGATACATCAAACTTATAAACAATACTTGGATGACGGATATTAAACTTGTTGAGGGCCTTGATAAGCCTAAGCTTGCAATATTCCTGAGTCGACAATTTATTTGCAAGCAGCCTGCTTCGTTGTACAAAGACTCTGTAGTGAGAACAAGGTTTACCATAGGTATTAATTGGGAAACAAATACGCCATAAGCAGGAGAAGCAGGTATATTGCTGCATAGGAAATGAAAGTTGACAATAGAAAAATTAAAGTCATCAAGTTTGTCATAAATGTAGCCTTTCGTAGGCGTCATAATTCTGTTATAACTTGTATGATGTCACTGTATTCACATGGATATATATTTTCTTCCGTTAGTCCTATGTTCCTTTCAGTCTCCATTTGGATAGCACACTAAGCGGGTGTTGCTAGCTAAACAGAAGAAACTTACTCTTCCGGAGCACACATTCTCACTTCCCCAGTAGAAGTTCACGAGTTTAACTTGGTTTGAAGTTTCAAATTGTGAATAAAACATGGATTAATATAATTGGTTTTTATTTATAACGTTTATTCAAATGTCTGTACAAACTTATAATTCAATGTTTACTTACCACAAGATTTCCTATCATTCTGTAGTACGTATTTGTCTGTACATCGACATCTATAATAAGGTTTCCATGGAGATATTAAACACAACTGGGAGCAATTCCCATTGTTCATCATACAGGGACTGTTGCCTAAAATGCAATGACGAATGAAATGTAACATGGGACTTGTGTTTATTTTTGGTAATTAATAAAGTTATAGGTAAATAATATTGATCTTTATATGTATATTTCAACTATATCATAGGGAAACCTGCATTGTTCATGCTTTAGTTTCAAGTCGTAATATGGTCTATGCATTTGGTTGCTTGTACTATATGAATTCACCTAATGAAAGGTCAAGCAGACAGGCCAATGCTGTTGGTCTATAAAATGGTTTGACAATTTAGAATTCAGTTACGTCTTTGACTATGTTCTGGTGAATTTGTATTACTTTCAAAAGTAATTAAGATGCAAACTTAAACTTATTCGAACGAGAAGTTGGTGCTCAAATGATAATTTTTTTGTCGAATGCATTTTGATATCAAAGTGTTGTTACTACATTATCGTTTGTTTAAGGAATTTTAAATGGTTAGAACTTCGTTATGCTTGTATAAACAAAATGGCTCTAAGTGACGTCATGACGTTACCATATAAAGATACTTTTGTATTTCTGTTGCGGTGCCGTTTTTACTTACCGTTGTGTATGAGCTTATTTATTGTTAAAAAACAAAGCCACAAATAGAATTATAAAATATGAAATTAATTGTAAAATTCTCAATTATCGCTCATCTGGCAACGTTTTAACAATTAACCATTAAATTAAGCATAAACCAAGTACCGAATATACATTCAGAGTAACACTTCATTGCACTTCTAGTTATTAGAAGGAAAAGAGGTAGAACAAAAATGTTTGCACAAGCAATGATGATTTCCTTTCTGGAATCTTTTGTGAACGAAAATAATTTTTCTTTTTGTTGTGCACAAATGAAAGAATATAATGGCATAACAAACAAGAGGCCCAAGGGCTATAACGCTTACCTAAGGATATGTACAATGAACAATTACATGAATTAAAAATAATGTCCAAAATTGCAACAGTTAGGGTCAATGTTTTAGGATTTTAGTAAATAAATTATAACTTGTCCTACAAATGTTTCTAATAAAACACCTAAAGTCTAGCTGCAGTATATTTATATATAGCTAGAATAGTAAAAACTTCAAATTGTTCATTTCAGCATTTGTTTGCATCTGTGAATTTGTCCTTTCAAAACATGACCTTCATTCATATGGCAAAATGATCTTTATGTCAATACCTACAATATTATACATTTATTGCCTTTGTGTGAGGGAGATATGAACATTTGTTCACCCGCAACGAGTCATATTTCCCGAGGGCGAAGCCCGAGGGAAATGTGACTTGTTAAGGGTGAACAAATGTTCATATCTCCCTCACACAAAGGCAATAAATTGTTTATTATACCGAAAGATAACCATGGTAATAAGAAAGGCAGAAAGAAAGAAATTACTTAAAAAAGACGTCTGAAAACAGTAGTCCTTCTCCGATTCATTGCTTTTTCTCCTATCGGAACTCATCGGAGGCAAACGCTAGAACGTCAAGGTCGATTCTCCATCGATGACGTCATATCATTGTGACGTCACGGTGTGTTCCGAAGAGGTGGGATATGATGTTTTCAGAGGGATACACGATGTTTTCTCCACCCTGGTCACATGACCCAATGATCCAATCAAATTACAGATTGCATCGTATTTTTCTAATGAGGTATAATAATTTATTTTATTATATAGCAATATATGCTTCGCATAGAAATTATACGATAAACCAACCCCTAGGTGTTAACGTGCAATAAATATCGACAATTGCACGCAAACTTTTTTCATTACTGCACGCTGTGTCATATGATTCTTTTGTGTATGACGTCATACGATTGTTATCGACGTCATCGCTATGTTGTCATATTGAAGTAGTTTTTATATCCATGAACTAGTGTAATATTTATGTTTTTACGACAAAACGAAATTTATTTTGCTGTATGATAAAAGGGTTATTGAACTGCATTGTGAAATATTGTCCCGAGTTGACTCGACATTTGCAAGAGCTAGCTAGAATACACGCCTATACAAAAAATATAGTTTTTGAGATAATTAACCGTCTCAATATTCGTTTACATCTGTGACTTTGACCTTTGATTCCATATGACCTTTATTCATATATCAAAATGATTGTTAGGCTTATACCTACATTATTTTAATAGATATGCCTATACATAACTTTTATAGTTTTCGAGGTAATTAACCATGCATGTGTGATCTTGACCTTCGAACCAATGACCCTCATGTATCAAAATAGTCTTTACATCAATACCAACGATATTCTAATATACATGCCTTTACAAAACGTTTATAGTTTTTGAGATCATTAACAATTTCAGCATTTGTTTGCATCTGTGACCTTGACATTTGAACCAATGGCCTTCCTTTATTCATATAACAGAATGATGTTAGGCCAATACCTACAAAATCCTAATATACATGTCTATACAAAAACTGTATAGTTTTCAAGATAATGAACCATTTCAGTATTTGTTTGCATCTATTACCTTGATCTTTGAACCCATGACCTCCATACATATATCAAATTAGCAATTGCTTCAATCCCGTCAATATACTAATATACATGCCTATACAAAAAATGATAGTTTTTGAGATATATAACCATTGCAGTATTCGTTTGCATCTGACCTTGACTTTTAAACCCATGCCCTTAATTCATATATTAATATATGAATGCCTACACTATTCCAATATATACCTATACAAAAAGTTTGTACCATTTGAGATAATTAACCTTTAAAGTATTTGTTTGCATATGTGACCTTGACCTTTGAACCGAAGATCTTCATTGGTGACAAAATGATCGTACCTATAGCAAAAGTTTATAGTTTTCCAGATATATTGACAAATACACTTATTTGAGCGATTTCCCCCTTTTGTACCTTAAAATTTACCCATTTTGGTCCCTACAGCTACCAAATATGCAAATCTGAACCTTGGTGCCCCAAGTATGTTTTTCATGGAATATCTTAGCTCTCTCTTGTATTTTAAGATATTATTTTTAAAGATGTTCACCATTTTCCCATTATGGGACCCCAAGAGGACATAACCCCTTAATTGTGAAAATCTGAAAGCCTTTTACCTAGACATCATGTCTGCTAAACATTACCCAATTTGGGCCAGTAGTTGTTGGAGAGTTGATTAAAATGTCAAAAGATTATACACGACGGGCGACGGACGAAGTTAGATGAGAATAGCTCATGTGAGCCTTTCGTTCAGGTGAGCTAAAATATTCACAACTGTATAATATATTTCTTATATCAGCTACGCTTTTATTTTCCGAGTTCTATGGTCTAAATTTGATGCTAGTAATAATCTGAAATTCCTCAAAAACTAAGAATTACTTCCTCATGCAAAGTATTTCCTTATCTAAATTTGGTAAAATATATTTTAATATTTTAATATCATTAAACAAAAGCCCCAAATTGCCTTAACGCTCACCTGAGGGTATGCATTAGTTCAAAGGTCAATAAAATAAATTAAAGAAAAAGTCCAAATTTTCAGCAGTTAAGGCCAATATTTCACGATTTTTGCAAATATTGTCCTAAAAATGCTACATCTAAAACATGTAAGATGTAGATGTAGTATATTTGCAAACAGCTAAAATAGAAAAAAAAACTAAAAACAAAAAACAGGCCATATTAGTGTTTGTTTGCATGTTTGACCTTTAAATCCATAAGCTTTATTCATATATCAAAATGGTTTTTATGTTAATACCTACAATATTCTAACAGATATGCCTTTACAAAACAAATAAAGTTATTGAGATAAATAACCATTTACGTGTTCATTTTTGTGACCTTGACCTTTGAATCATTCACTTTGACCTTTATTCATATGTCAAAAGGGCCGTTTTATCAATACGAATAATATTCTAATATGCATGCCTATACAAAAAAGTAATAGTTTTTTTTAGATAAATGGGCATTTCAGTATTTGTTTGCATCTTTGAACTTGACCTTTGAATCTACTACCTTCATGACCGTTAAGCCTATGATTACAATACTGTAATATACATACATATACAGAAAGTTTATAGTTTTTGATATATTTAACCATATTAGTATTTGTTTGCTTTTGTGACCTTGACGTTTTGAACCTATGATCTTCATTCATATGCTAAAATGACCGTTACATCAATACCTATAACCTTGGCTTAGATGAGCTAAAATATTTTTGTTTTAAAATTATTGGTCCAAGTACTACTGATGAGGAATTGTATTCCCAAACGGCCCACTAGTGCTGTAAAATTAATACTAGTATAATATGGAATTCTAAATATTAAACATGTTAGCCTTTATAATTAAACAATGGTAAATCAATCATCCAACCATCAACAATTACGAATTAATTACATGAGGTCGATAAAATTAATGTTTAAAAAGAGGACGACATTATGCTATTTGAGGCAGTAGTCTTCGAGACTTAGATCGAGAGATAATGTTACCCCCGCTAGATTCTCGGGTCTCCAGCAGTAGAAATCTTATTACGTCTTTGACTCTTGACCCTAACCCCAAATCTATCACATTACCTTTTTCTCTTATTCTGTGGTTGTATATTGTAATCTTTTCATAAGTTTCATTAAATGAGTGTAACTTAGTAAAGTCACCAATCAAATCTTTCTTGACCCTAGATATGATAAATTCATAAACTTTGCCCATCTCTGCCAAGAACAGGAAGTCTTCAAACACAGCAATGCTAGATATTAACAAGTTTATCTTGACAAGTTCTTTATCCATCCCGGAGTATCTACATCGCCAGATTTGAAATCCTGATGAAAGGGATAAAACATTCCAGTATACTTTGTTTTCATCTAAATCTAAGGCTAGTCCTTTTGTGATAAAACCATTAGTTAAAGCAATGACACTCTTGCCATAACTCCAGCCATCCAATCCAAATTTTAAGATTTGACCCATATTTGGTCTCGTGAAGAATAAAAGTCTGAAAAATAAAGTCAATGGAAGGCAATATAATTATGTCCAGCTAGTTGTCTAATACCAATTAAAATAAGACAAGTTCAAACGGTTAAATATTTAAATACATTGACTAGATTTTGGGAAAAATCACATTCTAAAACAAAATAAAGCTAAACATTATGATCAATCTAGTTGTGCCATACCAGCCAAGGTAGAGCAAGTTGAAAAGGTTAATTATTTTATATCAATTCACTAGGCTTAAAACTTGGTACTAAGATTGTATTTATAACTATGTCACAAAACATTTTACACAGTTTAAAAACATCGATGCACAGTTATAAATAAAGACATTCATAATAAAATGCATGTGTATAATTGATTGATTAATTGGAAGACAATAGGGTTCAAGAGTATTTTACTTGTAAAAAGGTAGCCAGTTCTGGTATGATGGAAGAAACAAGAGTGTTTGGAGAAAAGCGTCGAACCTCGGCAAGCGAACTGACAACTTTCTTACACTAGGGTATGTCTCGAGTGTGATTCGAGCCTTGAGCTCATACCGTAGATCACACGACCAACGAGTCCCCCAAAACAATATCAATAATAATTCGGGGATTGATTGGTTGAATTGGGTTTTATGTGCCAGTCAAGAATATTTCACTTATATCAAGACATCATCAGATACAGGTAAAGTGGCAGAATTTTTTACCTTTGTGTTGCACTTGGGGAAATGCACAGTAGTGTTTCTTTTACGTGCCGCGCATGCCCTGCTACGGGACATTGGTTTTTAGGTCTCTTCTGAATGACTCCGTGACTTTCATTTTTAAATGTCTGGCGAAAAAACGGTTAGTACCTGGATCAGACCCGATCGGGGTTCAAACACACGACATTCCACATACAAAGCAAGCACTCTACCACCTGAGCTTCCGTAGTGGCATAGGTACGTTGAAAACCAAATCAAAAGAATCGAGTTACTTACCCGCTTTCACAATCTAAAGAAAGTCCACTTGGGTGACCGCTAAATGAAAGTAGACCTAATATGTACTTATGTCTGTTTAACACCTGAATCACAGTATACTGAACACCTCCTCCTCCATCTACTGCGCAATAGATATTCTTAGTAAGCCAGTCATAAGCCACAAGGAACGCATATAGCATTAATGTTGAATTGATTGGTGTCATATTTTGTGTAAAATTTGTGATAGTTGAACTATACATTGGGGAGGATACCGAACAAAAAATTATATCGTTGTCTGTTTCTCCGTAATCGATGTCATACAACTGGATTGGAAAGTCGTTGTTTAGCGTCTCTATCGTCCCATTTTGGAAAAGGGAAATTTTTTTATATCGAAGCGAAGTACCAATTATTGTAACATCTAAAAAACATTGTAATATTTGTTAAAACGTTAACCCTTTGTTTTCATAACGTTAAACCTTTGTTAAGATAACGTTAAATCATTATTGTAATAACGTTAACCTCTATTGTTATACATCTAGCATTTTATGTAATAATATTTACCCTTCTTGTACAGTAATAACCCTTTATAATAACAACAATCAACTCCAACCCTCAAAAGCAACCCAGGATATTTACACAACTGCTAACGGAAACTCGATTTACATGTACCAACAACTGTTTTAAATTAACAAACCTTCGTATCTTTGACATGTTTCGTTGTTGATTCGATAGTAATCTGATCCACAAACACACTTATAACCCGGTGGATATTTTGATAGTAGAAACAACTGTGGACACTTTGCTGTAAGCAGTAAACTTTGATTTTGGTCTACAATTAAAGAAAAATTGATATACTTTTGTAACGACAGAATAAGACGAAGATGGAGTTTTTGTTTAAAATCGAATAAAAGACAGAAATATACACAGTTAAAATCACTGACAACGACAACCACATAATAAGTCAGTCTCTCAACCATAACGACAACAACATCATAAGTCAGTCTGTCAACCACAACGACAACCACATAATAAGTGAGTCTGTCCTTTTTTAAAATCACTGACAACGACAACCACATAATAAGTCAGTCTGTCCTTTTTTAAAATGACTGACAACGACAACCACATAATAAGTCAGTCTGTCCTTTTTAGAGACTGATGGCAATAACCACATACATGGTATGTTTGTTTTTAAAAAAAGAAGAAAAAAAAGAAAATACACTGACGACAAAACAAAACAAAAATGTGCTGTCGTTTTCAGAAAAAAAAACCACTGACAGCGAAAACCTCATAACTAATTACATGTATATCTGTCATTTTTTAGAAAACACATTGACGCCAATATCCACATAAATTGTATGCATGGCCTATTTTCAGAAAGGACATTAGCGACAACCCTTACCATAATGCCTGGCATCTGTCAGACAATACACTGACGACAAAAAATACACAACTAGTATATCTAGCCTGTTTAAGAAAAGCATAGACGAGATAAACCACATAACTGGCATTTTTTTTTTTAAAAAAAAAAAAACATCACTCACTAGTATGTTAAATAAAAATGCAGAAAAGACATGCCTACCATATGCCTCCGTTGAAAGAAATTTAATATGCCTAAATCCCTAAAGTACAGTACAGTAGACTTGTTTTTTATTAAACACACACACACACACACACACACACACACACACACACACACACACTTACTCTTACCTTGTTTTATTGATGCCTTTGGGTCAAACACTTTCATATAAATTTTAGAAGTGAAGTTTTGATCGTGTGGATACTGTATTGTTTGTATTGATTCTGGAAGAACTTTAATTGGTTTTGACATCCTTGATGGCAAAGACAACGCGTTAACGGTAACAGCATTGTACTGGATCCAGTAAATCGTGTCCTTATAAATATCTATAGAGGTAATCGTTACATCTGATGTAAACTGTTTCACAAGTTCAAGCTGACTACCATCGTAAAAACATCGCTGAATTCTATGTAATATTTTATCGGACCAATAGATTAGCGCTTTTTCTGTGTCTAAAATCATTGACACAGCTTCTACAAAATAACATTGACAATCGTTTTAATAAATTTAGATAAATGACAAAAATAAGCAAAAATGTTTTGGCAATTTTGGTCAATAACTCTATGGATGAGGAATTGGACCATTCATTGCAGTAAACTTGTCTAAATTTGCTGCTAGCTAAGACAATAGTATGAAAATCTTCAAAAACTTTGGTATAGTCCCGAATGCAAAGTATTTTATTTAGTAGCTAAAAAGGAATAGCAGGTTTGATAGGCGCTTTTGTACATTTCCCCCTGCTTGAACAGATGAATGACGTAACGATGTATTTTTAAACAGCTTGGGATTTCGCATTCTATAATTAGAACAGGCCTATGACCAACAAACACTTCCTTTTTATAAACTTGTTTTCCTTGAAGAGCAGGGGTACGCTACATTAAGAATTCACGGTCAATATGTGTAGATTGGTTGTATTAAAATATAACCAGGTGTGATCTGCTAGTAAGAAGTGTGTATTGAAAGAAGATAATTATCATTTTTAAAAACACATATTTGTAAATAGGCAAAGGAATATACTATTGTCTAAATATGCTGCTAGTTGAAACATGAAATCCTCAAAAACTAAGGTATACTTCCCATGCAAAGTATTTCTTAGCTTACCTTGGTTAAATGTGTTTTGGTCCTTTGGATATTTTTTCAAACCCTTGAATATTTTGCAAACTTGGTAAAACTTCATATTACAATGCCATATTTGAAGTTTCAATTTCTATTTGGTTAATTAGGTCCAATTTAAAAATGTTTAAAGATTTTACAATTACAGATCAATGTGACCTTGAATGTCAGTCAAGGTCAACTGATTTCGCAAACTTGAAAGGGGGTTGATCTATGAACACCCTAGTTACTTTGCACTATCAATGTCTCATTGATTCTGGAGAAATTGAAACTATGTAATTGCATGCTATGCACGATGACAAACAAAGCAAGATCACTATAGGTCAAGTACGTTGAGTGTCACCATTTTCAATTTAAGAACTGACAATATATAATAAGTGAAATGTGTATTCCTCAGCTTAAAAAGACAAAAAGGCAAACAAACGCGGTGCACCGTTTCACATTTTAATCTCAGTAGGCAATCATTCGTATTGTCAAAAATATACTACTGTCAACAATATATTCTTTTATAACTAATTTCGTTAATTTCAACTTTGATCTTTTAGATTTTTTAACCACTTTGAAAATATTTTGATTTCACAATTTTGGTCAAGAAATATCGATGAGGAATTGCATTCCTTAACCACCATCTAATGCTGTAAAATTAACACTAAATTATTACTGGTGTCAATTATGTTATACTTTTTACCATTTTTATTCACCTGAGCTAATGACTGAAATTCCTGTAACAATGACTTTCCTTGAAGCCTCAATACCGGCCATATCAGCTGTCTCTATCCAGGGGATTCTCCACCATATATATGAAACAATGATCTGTTTAATGAACAGTGAAAATTTGCTGGTGAAAACATGGATCAGACAATAAAAATGTAGGTGGTGCACTCGGAAAACATGTCACGAAACGCTTCGAAAATGTTAATAGTGGGCTCCCCAAAATAACCATACATTTATAAAATAAATGCATAATGTAATTTCAGAAATGTATTTTAACGTGTAGGATGCTGCCTTTGTCTATATCGACACTATTAACGAAGAAATGCATTAGGTGTACACGTGTTGAAAATCCGATTATCTCTTATAAGCCTTCTGTTGCGATGGCACTTATCATGTATAATTTGTAAAAATATTTTTTTTTGCACAGACATTAAGATGATTTAAGACAATCGTTTAAACAGAGAGAGAGAGAGAGAGAGAGAGAGAGAGAGAGAGAGAGTTTGATAGAGTTTTCTTGTACTCACCCAATATTGGGGTCTATTGCCATGTCATGACTGGTAATAATCTTGTACAATGTTTTCATATATTTCCCGTTTGCATCCCCGACCTCAATTAAGGCATAATGTAGCCAGTATATATTATGTCCTAGCCAGTCATACTCTATGCTAGCTGAGAGAAACAAATGACTGCTAAGGGTAATCACTTTATTCTTATCTAACCAATTTCGATTCAACTCACTAAATAAAGAATTTGTCTGTTCTATCACAGACCATTCTCCACCAGGTATGATTTCAAATATGTGATGATTAACGAATACGGTCAAATTCTGACCTTCCACAAAGTTGTAAACGTCACCATTTTTTAATATCTGAACAGGTATGAGGTCGTCTGCTAATCGTAAAAAAAGAAAATAAAACTAAAATTAAGGTAATTCATCTAATCAGTTTATGAAAAAGTTACTAAAATACATTGCATTTATCACCCCTCTCTGTCCCCTCTTCGCCATCACTATGACAATCTTTTTTTTTTCAAAAAGACAACACCTTTCACCGCCTATGTTCGAATTCTATTCGGGATAATTCCAGGTGAAAAGATTTTTGTCAGTTCATTTGTAAAAGGTCAATAATTTTCTCCAGGTGATCAGGTTTCTATTATCATTTTAAAACTGTCCGTCTCGAGATAAGTGAATTAATTTATTTTGATCTGTGTGTTAAACGCCATGTTGTCATTCCACTCCACTCCACTCTTTAGTAGCGCGTTTTTCTCCTTCCGTTATTATAACTTCACTCCTTCTAATTCTTCTAATCCTTCTAATTCACTATAAATTCACTCCATCACAGTATCGCAATCGTTCTGTTAAAATTCTTGGTATTCAACTCAAATCTGCAGTATACCTACTTCACTCCTGATCGTTTTTGTGTATCTATTACAACACTTCATCCCTTTCAAGTTCCCCCTATTTTTATTAATTAGAAAAATGTTTGTTGATTTTATCAATCACAAACTTCCAACACATGCCTCGATAAACGGCAAATAGTTAAACACGTGGATTACACCAGGGAAGTAAGGCTAAACTTTTTTTTAAATATCGTTTGATAATAAAACGCTAACTAAAGGTACAGAAACTATTGCAAATGGCCCCGATTGATAATAGAAGGCTATAGAGTTATATATGTCTTCCACGTCCAATCCATTATTTTATCTTTTGAGACTTTGAAATAAAATACCTTCACAAACTTAAAAAAATAATTTTGGCGTTATTACCTTTCAAGTAGCAGTCTCAGACTTAAGTAAAATCATTGATTGCCATTTGTACAACTGTCGAGTGGCAACTAAAACCTGCATGTTCGTCTTAATCAAGCTATACACAGGAATATCGAAATAATTCATCGAGCTTTTTCAAGGAGTTTCGTGTAGAAAAACATTACCCTCCGTCATTTCGCGGCGGGGACATACAAGTAACAAATATCTACTAAACAGGAATATTAAACTGTCAGTATAAAGTAACTTACTTACCAAATAAATAAATAACATCAAGTAAATAAATAAGTTAAATTTAAATAAATAAATAAATTTACCACTATTAGGAGCTGCATTCCAAAATGTCGACAGAAAAAAACCTAGCAATACAACTAATTTCATCTTTACTCAGTACCATTTGGAAGCTTAATAAACCTATTCAATTATATACCTTTTATAAATGCAATAATATCATTAGTTTTTCTTACAAAAAAGACAAATAAATGAGCAAAAATTGTAGTTCTCTAAATTGTTTTAATCATAAAAAATCAAATTGATTTGACTAGAGTTACACATATTCTGATATTAGTTTGATATCAATAAAAACTATACTTGTTATAAGCATGGTGATTTGGTATATATATAAAGATATGTTACCACTTTAATAGGCAAAATAAAGAATAAATATAAAAATAATAACCAATGTATATAATAAAAACATGTCCATAATCTTGCAAATTAGGTTAAAACATGAAAAGAAATAAAGTTGTTTTGATATTCGATGTTGGATATTCACTCAACATCAGAATATCGAACCAATTGTTCTTTCAAATTTATAAGTGCGAGAATGAAAGAACCTCTAACTATTGATAATTTTCCGAAACAAAGATATCTGCGTAAGTGACATTCGATCGCTTGAAATCAAGCGACTAGGACTACATAGTCGAACCCAGTGATTTTATTTTCGGGTCAGATTTCAAAATTGAGAGGACATGTATTTAGATAATTATTGTGACTGTAAAATTCAGAGTGATGAACATGTTTGGATAATTGCCTAATTATTGATTCCTAACTAGTTTATGTTTTCTTACAGATTAATTTCTCAATAAACCTTTATTCTTTGTTCGGGACTTTTCGGTAATGTGGCACTTATAGCTACGTCTCAGATTTATTATGTTAAGTAATCCAGATCTTGGTAGTGTTGTTTATTTTTTAATTTGTTTTAGCGTCAGACTGGGGGTGACCTCTGGAAAGTCCGGATCGCTAGGTGAAAATAGAGTGTATTTGTACGTTGTATTTTAATCATTTAATTAGATGATAAAATTGAGATTAATTCCCCATTATAATAAGTGATGAGAGATATCCGGACAGATTCACTTTTCATGAATCTACTATTTCGTTGTCTTAAGTTTTACAGAAATAAATATCTAAAATGAACACCTTTGGAAGAGAACGAAAGATCAGCTTTCCAAATCGGCGCTTTTAAAACAATGTTGTCAACGATGTAGTTTTCCTAATGGACCAGGACACTTTTGGAGATGCAGAGCAAGTCGTGTACAATGTTTTTATTGTTCATTTATAGGACACTTGGACAATTGGATTAAAGTAGGATCTTCTTGTTATTGGCTTTTTAAAAGAAATGAATAAAGATCAAAGAAAAAATAGACATAAATGTACAATACTATGAAGCAGTGATATGGTAGTCTATATGAGATTTCAATATTGACAAATTTCTCAGTAGCCTTTGACAAAAAACTTACAAATTAAACGTGAAATATGAAGTACATTTGTTTTAGTTACAATGTTGTCAATCAAATCCAATTTAACATCTAAAATCGTAAGCTGTCGTTCGTGTAACTTTATAAAAACATGCCCCGAGGATATCACCAACTCAGTAGGCAATAATTTCGTATTATTGTCAGAAATATACTTTAATTGTCAAAATTTCCTGCAAGATAAAATTTGAAATTTCTCAAAAACTAAGGTATACTCCCTCATGCAAAGTATTTCCTTAGCTTAATTTGGTAAAATATATTTTGGTCCTTTGGGTAGCTTTTCAACATCTTCAAAATAATTTTGATTTCATAATTTTGGTTCAAGCACTACTGATGAGGAATTGTATTCCGAAACGGCCGTCTAGTGCTGTAAAAATAAAACTAATAAATGTAATTAACACTATTCAGCCTTAAGAATAAAACAATAAAGTATATACTGTTTATTACACAAAATATCAATTCATCATTTACAAACAATACAATTGAGCCAAATAATCATACAAAATAACAGAATTTCAATGTTCATTTCATAAACCTCAACTAATAGACTTTTTACACATAAGTATATTACTCTCAATAAAGTTCATAACAAGAGTACTTAGTTCAAAAATGTTTAAATAAACACACGTACACTGTCACTTAAAATGACAAAAGAAGACACAATACACATATAATATTAAGCACTAAATCTAAAACATGTCAAATATAAAATCCACAATTTTTTTTAAATAATCCAGAATATGAAAATATGAATCATCGCTGAAGGTTTTAATGTAAATCCATATAACATAATGTATAATCCAACAAACACAGTTAATGTCTTTAATCTTGTTTTCTGTTATGTCGCTCTAGTTTGTACAAAAGCGATGTAATTACATATTATACTAGTTTTAATTTTACAGTACTGTCATTTGCTACTTTTAAATTTTTATGAAATAATGCATTCAAAAGAATTCCGGATGAAACATCTGAATATTTCGGTTTCACAACACGGCTGTCCATAATTGGTTCTGCAGACACACTATCATTCTCTGGCTTGCTCTATTCTATTGGTTTGATGTTTATGTAGAGTGTAGCGGAAATTCACTAATATTCATTGTCTTTACATGGTCTACAGTATACAACAACGCAAATACATGGTTGCAATAACCAGTTGCTCGAGCCGCACATGAGCAATACCCGGCCATAACATTCCCTGAATGTTTGTTTAACTTCACTGAAAAGGTGTGTGTGTGTGGTAAGTCATGCTTTCTTTTTTATCTAAAGCATTTTGCCTTTACAAATGTCTCACTGAGAACAGAAGTGCATAAAACACTATGTTCATATCCATCCCAAAAAATCTCTATACTTTTTCTATGGGTTTTTCCACATAAGTTTGGTCTTTGCAGATGTTTTGGCATGTTGGGTTAAGTTGTGTGAAAATGTCACTGGTAAACAATCGGTTGCCCTGTTCCATCCGTCTTTTGGCAAGTACTTGGAAAGTTCTGTAGTAGGATCTTTAGAAATATGATTTGTCAACGGTAGCTAGTTCGTTCAGTGACAGTGTTGAACAATTTGTGACTGTTTTCGTAGTAAATGGCATTTTCCGGGATCTGGATCAACAATGGTATAAGCAGATGGTGACTCTTGACACCGTTTCACCCTGTCACACATCTGGGCTTTGGTTTCTGATTTCTTAACCTAAAGTTCTCTGCATTTCAACCATAATTCAAGTTCATTCGTTTTACATTTCTCTGTCTCTTCTGTTATTTATGCTTCATGAATAGCATCTGCCGTCAGAATGTTACAATGGCATGGCGGTATGTTAATGTGTTTGTTTTATCTTTCAGTACATCCACACTGTCAACATAGTCAATGAACCTACAAATAGAACAGTTACAAATAATAAGTATGATGATTAATACTAATATTTTACATTCAATATTAGATTTGGTGGGTGTTGGCTTTTGAATGAATGTGTAGTTCGATTTCTTATGCGACTGTTTTGGCATACGACTGCTAAAGATAACTGTAATTGTGTTATTTCGCGACGATTAGGTTGCTG
This sequence comes from Anadara kagoshimensis, assembly GCA_021292105.1. Lineage (NCBI taxonomy): Eukaryota > Metazoa > Mollusca > Bivalvia > Arcoida > Arcidae > Anadara > Anadara kagoshimensis. The sequence goes on from CM037859.1 coordinate 64,247,041, forward strand.
TCGTAGAATTTCGTCCTGAATTTCCTGAACAGCTTTTTCTGCAATAAGATTCTTGTTTTTGTTTTTGACGTTACCAAGTTCAATAGAAATTGGGTACTGAGATAGTTGTTCATCTTTTTTCGAGCGAAGCAAAACCTGAAGCCGAATCCGTGCGAATAACTGCATATGGTCCATTGAGTGGTCGCATTTCGATACAAAAACGCAACAAAGCATCGTGTAGAGTATTATGTTTTTCATCCTCTACCATTGTGGCGGACGTATTTGAAGTTACATACTCTCTAACTAACAAAATAAGCTGTCTTTCTCGTTTGATAACATCCGCAGCAAACAATACTCCTACAGTATCTGGAGGGTCAGACGTGCTTTGTTTAGTAAATGTGAGTGTTTTTTAGAGCTGAACATCGTTGACAAGCCTTAGAGATGGATTCAATGCTTTTATCCATATCCAGGGCAAAGAAGTATCTGTGTGTAACAGCTCTCAGTTGGTTAATTGATGGGTGATTCAGTTTTATGTGAAGTGAAGTTAAAAATCCAGCAATCATATCTCTCGGAACAACAATACACTCGCGATCCGGTACAAATTGAGCATTCCTGCGAACAATAATAATCCATCTTTTGCGATGGAAACAACATTTAGGTACCGCTTAATGTCTTAAATTACACATTATACCAGTTTTAATTTTACAGCACTAGACGGCCATTTCGGAATACAATTCCTCATCAGTAGTGCTTGGACCAAAATTATGAAACCAAAATTATTTTGAAGATGTCGAAAAGCTACCCAAAGGATTAAAATATATTTTACCAAATTAAGCTAAGGAAATACTTTGCATGAGGGAGTATACCTGTAACATTTTAACTTGCAGGAAATTTAGTCAATTTTTGGATGGACGAGTTTCTTGTTGCAAATGTGTGTGAACACGACGAAGTTGTGAACATTCTGATTGTATTTGTTTCCATGTAGATCTGTTGGTATATGAAAGCCGAGAGGAACCATTTACTATATCATCCACAGATAATTGACGAACTATAGACTTCTCAGATTGTTGAATGAACGTGCATATTTGGTTCGGTGCATTCTAGTGCATTGCGACTTGCGAAATCAGACTGAAGTATTGAAGAACCAGAAACATGCCTTATTGAAACCTGGTAACGACTAGAAGTTGACAAAAAGGTTGAGACTCGAGGACTTGCAGAGAACTCTCCTCGGCAAAGTTTTTCAAAAGCTTGGACGCAGGGTTTACTGTCTGTGAGGATACATGCTTTGAGATTAGACTGAATGATATATGAGCTAAAATGTTTGACTGCAGCAGCAATAGAAAGAGCTTTCACCTCACAAGGCAACCAGGTAATTTGACCTTTGCGTAATTTTGAACAACTTCATCACGGGTGATGTACAATTTGGCTCCATGGCCACCTTTTTAACAGAACCGTCAGTCACTATCCAAAGTTGGTCAGATGCCTTCTAAAGAGTGATTGAACAATTAGATTCGAGTGCTTTCTGAGCTTTGTGCCAAACAGAAAGGAGATCATCATTCCAGAAGACTTTGTCCTTAGATCCGTGCCCTGCTATAGCATCTTCTATAGGTCCTCACAATGAAGCACTACCTTTGACAACACGTGACAAAACTTTGTAGACACCAATGTATGATCGCAGATTGGCAACCGTAGTAGGAGGTGAGCACGTTGATAAAGTGGAAATCCAATGTGGAATTACCTGAATTGTTCCGTGACGTCAAATCCAACCCAATATGGTTGTTTGCTTTGGAGTAATAACAGTTTTTGTTGTGGACAAATTTAGAATGCATCTTTTAAGGTGTTGTAGAACCCGTTTCCAATTTAACAACAATTCATTCACAGTGTTCCCACTTATATATAAATCGTCAGCCACTTTTGCTACATATCCTTCCTGTACCAAATCGCATATCACTCGGCAAGTGAGCTCCTCTAAAGCGGTCTCCGATCCCGCCATGCCCATAGCAGACCGTACATATACATGAACGTCACGATAAGGTGTGACAACTCCACAGTATTTTTGGAATCATCTGACAAGGGTATCTGATAGAAAGCTTTTGTTAGATCCGTTTTAATCAAGTACACCACTGCGCAATCTGTCTAAGAGTAGACTCCACATCAGGCATTAAAGATGGGTGGGGTTTACTATAACGGCCCACATCTGCGAAAGCAGTTACTAACCGGAACCCACTATTAGGTTTCTTGCTTAAGAATGACGGGTTGAGATATTCAACCGATATGACCAAATCCTCTGGACGTTTGAAAACACCAACTGCTTCTAAATCATCACACTGACGTTGTAATTTACCCAAATGAGTTCTAGAATACTGAGAAACTCTTCCTTTTCTTTGAGGGACTGAACTGGACCAATGTTGACTTTTGCCTTGATTTGACCAATTTGTATTTGGGGAGGAAGTGTCTATCTGGTCGCCCAGACTCTTTACATAGTAGGCATACTATACTTGCTCGTGAAGGTGGAGAATTAGCACTTGTTTGGTCCTTATGTTGCTTGGATACTTTGAATCTAGAAAATTTTGAAACTACAGACCTCATAGCTTTGGCATCCTCAGAAGTATGCAATTCATCAAGAAGTGAATCAAGCGCCTGGGATATTTCGGGTTTAATAGATGAGAGAGTTCTAGACTGAAGATCAGTTCCATAGCGCTGTTTGACTAATCTAGGTAAATCAGGGTGATATAAGTCTAAGCCATGTTAGTACAACGAAGTTTTTTTAAAGTTGGACTGATTTCTTCGTCCTCTGTGATAGGTTCCCCATAATGAGTAATACCTCTATCACGTCGAAGAAGGTTATCCTCTACGAAGGCCACTAGCCTTTGGAATAAATCCTCAGGGCGCTAATCTGGGTTACGATGTATTGTTGAGAAGTCAATGAAAAGTGATCCCCGGTCTTTTGAAACCCATAATGTAATCGTATGGTTTGCCATATGTGGTCCATAAAGGTGCAGTTCTTCACAAGAGCACTGCGTGAGATCACTGGACAATAATTAGCTATTTGCCCTAACATGAGCTCAATATGTTAAAGTTTTGTTTTCGTGCACGACGGCTGGCCTCTGGGATATCTTCACCATCATTATCAAACCCACGGTAGGGGCCCCTTTTGTCTTTTTATCCCATTGAACACCAGCAACTAGGGATGGGGCAAAGTTCTTGTCTAGCGATAGCGTTTATGTTGAGTTTTGTCGCCAATTTTCGAATGAATTGACAGTTTCTGTTTTACATAAACACCATTGCTTTGGTGCTCTGTGGGTGTTTGCCATCGTGACCACGTTCACCGTAAACAATCTTTTACAGAGTAGCTATGACAGGATTGTCAATTACCATTAAAAATTACTAAGACGTAGATTCGAAAATCGCTGCCACCACGCCAGTTAACAAGGATCTTCTTATGATAAATAACAACAAACGCTGGTCACTGAAAACGTGAAAACAGAAGGAAATGGTCAATACATAATATATGGAGTGGAAGACGGAACAAAACTTAGTCCGGACATAATATCATACTGGCGCAGATTGTAATTTTAAAATTATATAAAATGATTTATATCCCTCAAAAAAGAAACAAAAATAGAATAGACTTAACATTTTACCCCCCCCCCCCCATCCAGACAGAGAAAACAAGTGTCATCGATTAAGTTTACAAAACGAGAACAATTATATTTTCATTTTAATATGAAACAATATTAGTGTATTTGACAAACAAACGGAAGTTGATATTCACAATGGCGATCAAACCAATGACTACCATGAAGTGAGATTAACACGCAGTCGGCACCATTTTGATAATGGTCACAGCTTCCGTCGTCTGTTTTTAACTGTTGGGTTTGCCAATGTGTGAAGTGTTTACCAGTCGACCATTGAAATGTGCCTTCTTTTTCCATGTCATTTCCGCCTACCCAAATCTGATTGTGTGAGTGACACGCTCCAACCGGTCCAATATTTGAAACTGGAATTAAATTGTACAAAAAACATATACATATAAAGATCATGTATGAAACCTAACAAATATGGACGGCATATACAGATGGTCTTTGTATGGAGGATTTTTTTGTTTGAAATATGAGGTCGAGTCAATAAGTAAGCAGCCTATCCCATTTCCAATTGTCCGACACAGTCATGTTTTTATTACATGTTTATATCTGGATTCAAAATTGCACGCGTATCAAGTCATTCTTTAATAATATATTAAATGTCAAACATGCCTGGTGATGCAAAGGCTTGTTTTTCATCTAAAGTTGAGTACTGTGCTGTTATTCAGTAATTGTATTTAAAAGGTAAAACTGGCAAGGAAATACAAGGCGAGCTAGCCTATGTGTATGGGTCTTCTGGGCCATCTTATGCTCGGTTTGAATTCTGGGTAGGGGAATTCAAATGCGGTAGAACGTCTTTTTTAGATGAAGCCATGTCTGGACACCCACTGGATGCCACAGACTAAGAATGTATAACAAAGTTCGGGATATAGTCAATTCTGATAGGCAATTTCAAGTGGAAGAAATAAAGCAGGCATTAAGCATTTCATCTCATTGCGTTTTAACATCCTTTTGCATCACACTAGAAGACAATTGCATCGAAAAGAAACCGGATATACGTTATGCTTGTTATCTATTGACCTGGCCTCGTATGAAGCAAAGCATCCGTAACTTAGTGGCTATGTTTCCAATTCTGATAGCCAAAATCGCAATTGGCTTCTTATTTCTGAGAAATTCATATTTACCAAACATGTGACAAAATAATTTAAATAGAAATATATTTTCACAAATTTTGTAAATTTTGGCTGCTAATAATTTTAAATTTGTGGAAACCTAAGAGGTTATTATATTAAAATCAGATTATGATTTCAATTTGCAAAAACATTGTGTACTTTTTTACATTTTATATCCCCGCAAACGAAGTTTAGGGGGTAAATAGGAATCGCCATGTCTGTCCGTTCGTCTGTCTGTCTGGTTGTCCGTCCCAATATCGTGTCCGCTCCATATTTATGGATGGATTTTCATAAAACTTGGCACAAAAATAAACCAACATAAGGCCATGTGTAGCATACTAAATTTATGTGCATAACTCAAAAGTCAATCTTGGAGGCGGTGATATTTAGATCTCGACAAGAGACAGTTAAAATTTGAAGTGTACATTTTAAGTGACAATGCCTGTTGTACCGTTTTTTCTAACTTACGTGCAGTACCAATGTGATGTCTAACTGCGTGTTGTTCCGTAAGATTCCGTACAACCAGCAGGTGTCCGTTCTCCCCTGTACAAGTCTCCTCTGCCGCTGTCCAGGATAAAGGTGTTTTATGAAGTTTTATACAGATATTCGTCTCCGGTACGTAGGTGTAACCGTGATAATGTTTACAACATGCTAAAATTTTAAAAATGCACAGTCAAAAGACACAGTTTTTTACCAATTCCTTTATTATAAAACATGCTAAAAATGAAATAATATGACGCATACATATACACCATCGTTGCTAAAGTGAAGGAGTGTGATGCACGGGTATAATAAAAAAAACAAACATACTTAACCATGTCCGAATTACAATCTAGAAGCAAAGTAAAAACTTTGAAACTGACATATCTCTTATTCCAATAGTACACAACACTCTACAACGAACGAGTGTGAATAACTAATTTAATTTATGCACACCATGCTGAGATTGAAAACTTATGATGCATAACAAGTTGCATACTTAAGATGAAAGAATATGGCGCATTAGTATAATCAAAACCAAACATACTAATCCATGTCCGAATCACAATCCAGAAAAAAATAAACTTTAAAACTGACAATGTAGGTTAAACACGTGATTTTACATTAGGGAAGTGAGTCTGGGTGCTCCGGAAGGGTAAGCACCTCCTGTTTAGCTAACTTCACCCGCCACGTGTGTAATCAAATTTGAGTGAGAAGAACATGGAACTATGGGACGTCAAATATATCCAGTGCAATCCTAAACACAGAGACATCAAACTTATCAACAATAATGTGATGACGGCCATACAACATTTTTGAGGGCCCTGATAAGACTAGGCTTGCAACACTAATTGCATTAATATAAAGCTGCTGCAAAATAAAATGTTACTTCTTTGAAGTGCCCTTTGGTATTTTTAACACTCCGTCGCATAACGTACTTTTTTGCGCGGTAGACATCTATTTACTGAGGCTTGCCGAACGCGTTCTCAGCCAAACATCATTGACCATACAACATTGTTCCTCTCAATAAGTAATCCAACCAAGTACACATGAAACAAATAACGAACAGAAAGACAAGATGAACAGATATTATTTACCTTCCAGAGTAGCTTTATTGTTACAGCAGTGACGGTTACAATGTGCAGTGTTACAACAAGCTTTACATTCACCGCCAGACTGTCGTCTGCCAATGATAACGTGAGCTCCAGTCAGAGAGTTACAGACCTGTGGAAATAACCATTATTATCCGGTTTATATATGAAATTTGCATATTTCAAATTGAATGATCGCCTGTCAGCATTTGTTGAGAAATTTAAAAAAATGTAGTCATCAGCGAACAGGTTCGAATTGTATGCAAACAAAATGGACATAAGAGCAACAACAACTTTTGTCCGTTTACAAACTCCATTTAGGAGCTGGGACGGAAATACATGTATGCACTAAACCGTGAAACTACTTTCAATATTGCACGATTTGTGAAGAGGATACATACAGGACGATTTGTGACTGAGTTTATTGTTTCCCTGTGGTACCAGTAACTGATTTGAAAAGTTATTCTTATCAAGTGAACTAGCTGATCAAGTTGCTAGCTATTTTTTGACGGAATTTGACAGGTTACAACAGCTGCATGTAGTTGTGAAAACAATGCATCATACTTGATGTAAAACACCAAAACATACACATGGTGTTGAGTAAAATATAGAGACTTGTACCTGGAATATGTTTTTGTCAATAATAAACGCAACCAAAACAACCAAAAACATGGCACAAATAACATAGAAAATCAAAACGAACAAACCCGACTTGGAAAGGTACTTGATATAATGACAAAATTAAACCCAGTGATGTGGTTAAAGTTCTTATTTTATATAAACAGGAAGTGTGTCCAATGATCTGATATTGCATACCTTCGTAGTAGCACATCCCATTTTATATGATGGAAAACCATCAGCTGTTGATGTCTTTGTAATTAGACATTGCTGTAACAAATCAAAACGTATAGATTTAACATTGATACTTTTACTGTTGATGTATTAAAAATCTATTTTTATAATCGATGCGACCTTACAGTCCAGTTTCATGGTAAAATGAAACATCTAAAGCATGTGTTTAAAAATCACCTGTAACGGCCAGACCAGAATACAGTTGATGATAAATTTGCTACTTATACGAATACTAGATACCATGACAAAATGGTGTTCTTTGGTGATCATCAGGTAATACATTTCTCAATACGTATTTTAAATGAACACCTCAGTTTACTAACTACACATGAGATACATATCCGTCCGGAGCACCCGGTCTCACTTCCCTGGTGGTATTTCACTTATTTAACCAAATTTGCTAGTTTCAAGGTTTTTCCTTTGCTTTGGGTTGTGATTTGGACATGGATAAGTATCTTTGTTTTTGATTCATCAGTAAACCTACAATCTGCCGTGCCTTAAGGATGGTATTAAAATGTATCAAAAGTACCTATTTCATTTACCAACGGTAAAAAGGAAATTAGTTGCTGTTACATCCATTATTGTAATACGACGGCTATAAACAAATATATTATTTGAATATTAAGTTTTGAATATATTTAATACAAAATACCACAATAAGGTTACTTACCTGACCCTCTGGACAATGTACAGTATGTTTACATGTTAACGAGTCTGATGTACTGTTACAGTTATAACAGGCAATACCGGCTACAAAAAAATTATTCTATACCGTTAACGGACAGCCCAGAGTTATTAAGAGACAGTTATTAAGAATTTGTCTTTTGTAAAATACATGTGTGTTAACTATGAAACATGGGCTCAATTTAACTTTCGGTTAAACAGGAGGTGTTTATCCTTCCGGAGCACCCGGCCTCACTTTCCTGGTGGAGGTCCACGTGTTTAACCTAATTTACTAGCTTCAAAGTTTTACTTTGGTTTGGGATTGTGTTGTGGACACAGATTGGTATGGTTGGTTTTGATAAATATGATAGTTTGAGCTTAAGTTGCTTACAAATAAATTGTTTGTTGACACGGGGATATTGCAAGCTTATATAGGTTTATAAATGCCCTCAGAAAGGTTTATGGCTTCCATCAAAATATTATTGATCTATATATCCAAAATTATTCCGGATATATTTGATGTCCCAAAGTCCCATGTTCTTTTATTCTCAATTTTGATTAAACATGTAGCAAATTATCTATTATCTAGCCAGACAGGCTTACCCTTCCGGAGCACCCAGTCTCACACACCTTTTGGGAATTCACGTGCCTAACTAATTTTGCCAGTTTTCAGTTTTTATTCGTATTTTTGTTTTGGGGTAGGGGTGGGGGTTGTAATTTTAACATGGACTGGTATGTTTGTCTGGATATTCGTGATTAAATTCTCCTTTTCAGATTTTTGTAAAATGCGTGTGCGTTATGATGCTTTTTAAGTCTCAACAATCAATGAGGTAGCTTGTTTCTGTGATTTCTATAATTTATATAACGAATGTATAACAAATTGAAGTACTGACTAATTCTGTCATACGGTCAAACCAAACATATCGAGTTCAAATCGGTAAATACATACCATGATATCATGTTTTATACTCACCACAGGTTACAAAAGGCAGAACTGATAACAGTAAAATACAGATATAGATGTCTGAAAAATTGAGGAAAAACTATATTACAAAAAATAAAACTACACTGACGAGAGAGAGAGAGAGAGAGAGAGAGAGAGAGAGAGAGAGAGAGAGAGAGACAGATTTTAAGCCTTTGGTGGGTTCACAATTTTAGTTTCTCTACCGTCAAAGTGAGGACACAAATGGTGATCTGGGGACAAATTTCGTCACCAGTATCTATCTACGGTAGGTTGTTGTCAAAAATCTCTTTATATGTTTAGTTAAAGGTATCTAACATTACAGAGAGAGAGAGGGGGAGAGAGAGAGAGAGAGTTCATATCAATGGAAGGTGGTATAAAGCTCGTTTTATTCGTCCAATAACTATACTAGCCTTGTGTTCTCTATGATTTAGAGTTGTAATAAAAATTTGCTTACTACATACCGTTTAAGGTAGAGGCAGCTCATAAAGGTATGTTAGTAGGATGTCTCTGTATCCAAAATCAACCTGGTTATAGTTGACGTCCCATAGCTCCATGATCCTTATATTCCACAAGTCGCGGAAGTAGCTAGCTTAACAGGAGGTGCCTATTCTTCTGGAGCATCTGGCCTTAATTTCCTGCTGGTAGTTCACGCGTTTTTACAGGTACTTTGCGTTTAGGATTGTGATTTGAACGTGGATTGGTATGTTTGTATTTTATTAATTTAACACAAATGCTTATTAATGTTCAAAGGTTATTGTATGTATAAGTGTGTGGGATGGTATTAGATATTATAAGTGTGTGGGTTGGTTTTAGAATACTTGTTCACAATAAAATGAAATCAGGATATTTATAGCCAAAGACATTTACATGTTTATTGAACTTCACCTCTGACAGTTCAAATGCAAAAACGACTCATGGATACGAATGAAACCAAATATTAATATATTGTTAAACCTCAGATGTGACCTTGGTCTGAATCACGTAGGCTCTAACCGCCTTGGTGCGAATCACACTTAGAACAGATCTTAGTGCGAAAAAGTTTGTCAGTTCCTTTGCCGAATGTTGGTGTATCTCCGGGCACTTCCAACTGACCGCCTCGATATAAGTGAAATAATCTTGACTCGGGAGTAAAACTCCATTACTCTATTCTTTAACTCTGATAAATGAAAAGCTTCACCCAAACAAAGACGTACCTTTCAACATGGCTACGGTCTGTAATTATTACACAACTATCATAACAATAAGATAAGTATTATAGATACCAGTGACATACTTTTCTTCATGTGACACGTTTTACAACATTTTACACCTACATGTACTCGTATCAGTACAAATTTTACTAATCAGCCCAAAGTGGTGGGTGTCCTGCTCCGTTCTTATATTAATGCAGGACTTTTTTGTTACCCCCTCCCCTACACCTACATGTACTCGTATCAGTACAAATAATCAGCCCAAAGTGGTGGGTGTCCTGCTCTGTTCTTATATTAATGCAGGACTTTTTTGTTACCCCCTCCCCTACACCTACATGTACTCGTATCAGTACAAATAATCAGCCCAAAGTGGTGGGTGTCCTGCTCCGTTCTTATATTAATGCAGGACTTTTTTGTTACCCCGTCCCCTTTACATTCTGAAATTTTTGAAAAATTTTATTTCACTCATATGTCTAAAATGGCTTGATTTTGTTTTTTTTAAGTCTATTAGTAAAAAATTGAAATGTGGGTGGTGTTGTGTTGTTACAAATGGAAGCCCTTCCTTATATTAATGTAGGAGGTATAGCTAATCATGTAAACACATACAATGTACTTATCATCTCTAGTTTGATTGAAGGTGGTCATCTAGTTGGTCACTATGAAATATGAAATACGATCAAGTACATTCCATAATAAGAGAATAGACGTCCAATAATAAACTTGTAAGATTAGTATTGTAAGAAACGACAAAAATTAAAATAACTGAATAAAAATGAAATAAATAAATAAATTAAAGTCAATGATCTTTGACGAAATTGGCATTATATTCCTTTCCATGGCTTTGATCACGTCCCTGTGCAACTGTCTAAATAATCTTTGCTTTTGTCCCTGCAACTTTCAAATCGGCATATTCCTAAGCAAAATGTTGATTGCAAGGTTTTTTAAGGGAAATGGGAATAATAGTGTTTTTCCATGGTTTTGGTCCCGCTACTGGGACCCCTGGGGTGGGGACCCCCTTTCCAAGTTTAAAATAATCTTTACTTCAACCAATACAGCTTTCAATGCAATGTCTATACAAAAATCCTACATTTTAGCTCACCTTCGTCCGTCGTGCGTCGTTTCACATTTTACTCAACTCCTCCAAAACTACTTAGCCAAATTAGATGATACTTGCCAGTAATGATGTCTAGGTAGGGGCTTTCATATATGCACAAAGGCAGGGATTATGTCCCCTTAGGGCCCCATAAAGGGGAAAATTGTGAAAATCTTTAAAAATCATCTCCTCTGAATTTTCAAAGTCATAGATGCAAACAAATACTGAACTGGTTAATTATCTCAAAAACTATAATTTTTTTGTATAGGGGTGTAAATAAGAATGTTGTAGGCATTTGCACAACGCTCATTTTGTTATATGAATGAAGGTCATAGGTTCAAAGGTCAAGGTCATAGATGTAAAGAAATACTGAAATGGTTAATTATCTCAAAAACTATAAACTGTCTGTATAAGCATGTATGTTAGAATATTGTAGGTAACAATCATAGTGATATGTAGATAAAAGTCATGGGTTCAAACTTTTGTTTTTGCTGTTTTTAAATAATATATTATAGCTAGACTTTACATATTTTACATGTAGCATTCTTAAGACAAGTTATAATTAATTTGCAAAATCCCTTGCATATAATTGGCCCTTACTGCTGAAAATTTGGACATTCTCTCTAATTAATGTCATTGAACCTCTGCATGAGATATGTACTCTGCTTCAGGTGAGCGTTAAGGCCCATGGACCTCTTGTTTATGAATTGGCATATATTGCTTTTCTGTGGTGTTGATACGGCCACTGGAACCCCGGAAAGCCTGGTCTTTGACTGACTGAAATGGTCAACCGTCCGGATGAGATTTACCTATTCTACATGGAGTCTTATAGCCTAGACCTTAACTTTCAATAACCTTTGTGACCAAAATATATTGACAGTTCTAAACGCTCGGGACAGACTCAATATTAAACCCTAAAAAATAAGTTCAAATATTCCGAATGAACACCAATGAAAACTTTGTTTTATATTTTTAATTGGGTCTCTTCAATCTATTTGACACACGAAGGGTACAGTGTATTCACAATGGCGATCGTTCCAGACATCCTGATGTAGATTGATAACAGTACAATCAGCCCCATGGTCATAGTGGTCACAGTTTTTATCATCTTTTAGTAGTTTCTGGTTCTGCCAAGCCGTGAATGGTTGACCATTAACCCATATAAAGTGACCTTCGTGTGCTTTGTCATTGGCCCCTATCCAAATTTCATGGCGGGTGGCACATTGTCCAGCAGGTTGGATATTTGCAACTAGAAAAAAATCCACGATATCATAAAATATCCGCATAATATATATGACATTAGATCAATATTCATATTTCTTCGTTGTTGAGTGACATATCTTCGAAGCCCGTAACATTTCCGAATACTATAAACGTATTAATTTTAGCTATTTTCGCGATCATACAATAGCACGAATTTAAATCCACCACTAGTGCATAGTGAATGTTATGATCCATGGATTTACGCTAATTCAAGCCAATGGAATTTTACTAAAAAAATATTCTGCGCTAAAATTAATAAGTTGACAGTATACGAAATAACTTTTTCACACATGTCACCTTCCGGGTTCCGTACATATATTGCAAATACATTTGTGAAGTATTTAATGGTAATTAAAAAAAATGATTGGCATATGACATTACAATCCAGTTACTCTCATTTACGACATTCTCCTGGTACCATACAATTCATACTGGATACTTAACTCTTCAGTCGGGTCGATTACATTAAAAAGACATATGGTGTGGTTTAAGGGATTCGAATTGTATTGAGGCTAATTGTTTATTTTCTTAGTGTCCTATCCGGAAAACTGACCAAATTGACCGAAAGGCGACATTGAGATAAAATACTAGCTTTCATAACTAGTCACTAAGAAAACTTGATTTAAATAAACGTATAAACTGATTAGGTATGAAAGAATAAAAACTTAATGAACTCGATTAAAATGAAGTTATAGACTGATTAAAAATTATCAAAAATAAATCTTAAAATTTGATATTTAAGAAAAATAATTATCTAAGTGTAAAAATTTATTTACAATAATGTTTTGTGACAACAAATTTTTCGTTGTCACATGAGGCTGATAAAAACTGATTTTACTTAATTTTTAGAGTTAATACAGTGATTACGGCAGTAGCGGATCTTAGTCAGTAACGGATCATTTTTTGAAATAAAGTTAATTTTTACCCTATCATTACGAGAAACCAATAAAACTCTGATATATTTCTGTAAAGCGGATAATTTTACTTCATTCTACGTATAATTTATTTTGATAAACGTCCCAATTCGTCAATTCTCGACTTTTTAATGCGAATGCCATAAGCGTCTCAACGACACGGATGTGTTTTCCAAACACTTACTTTCGATTTGGACAACGTGTTCAATACTTTCAAAGGTAACTTGAAATGATTGCAATAGCCATTTACAAACCTTAATATGTCTTTTTTCACGACATAAACTTTTATTGAGCGTTACAGTTCTTGACAATAAAAAATAACCAGTGTTCCGAAGGGTGCAAGTGCGGCAATAACGGATCAGCTGCTGTATACTTCCAATATGTATCATTGTATGTACATACTGTTCTTGTCAGAATAAAATTTTCATGGACAACAGTATGTCATAATATTTATGACTTATAAGGTACAATTTTACTTTATTTTCTTCAATATTCTTTGCTTTTATATTTCAGTATTCAAGACAATGTTTATTGACTTAATTCATTTTTACATTCATATCAGAAACCTTGTGATGATTTGTTTTTTGTTATTTATTTGTTGATATTACCACTAAAATTCTTTTATATTGTTTCATGATTTGGAATTGTTGCAATTGCATGATGGAAACTCAAATTAATCATGTTTTGAGTTGATCCCCTATTGTTCTCTTGACACTAGGTGGCGTGATCCGCTACTCACAAATTGATTCGTTACTGACCTAAATACATGGGATACAAAACGCGTGTATTGTCCATACTTATAGTCGGACGATTTTTTTTATCTAGTGATAAATTGAAAGAGTGGGGGAATGTCAATTGATAGTACCAAAAAATTACAATCGGCGGTGATGTTTTTTTCGGAGAGCAGTGAATATTGCACTAATGATCCGTTACTGCCGTAATCACTGTATAAGAAAGTTTGCCAATTGTTTCAACACATGTTATAAAAATATCAGATTTACATATAGCAGGTACGTAATCCATGAACGTTTTTAGGCCACACATATGTTTTTCTCACTGAATAAGTGATCGAACTATAATTTTGAAACTAGAAAAACTGTGAGCCACAAGCTCACAAAAAATACCCCCCGCTCCCCCCACATAAAAAAATCCATTGGATCAAAGTTTAAAATAGGAGGTGCATATCTACATTATATCACAAAGAATGTGTGCAAGTTTTATGAAAATCCATTGAAGGGTTTAGGAGGAGTTGCGGATAAGAGAAGGTACCCTAAGGTATAACGGAAGGACGGACGGACACCTCTATCACTATATACCCGCCACTTTTTAAGCGGGGGTATAAAAAAGTGTGCGATGACAGTTGTATAGTATGTTTATTTGTTTTTCTAACATTGTGTTACAGTGTATTGCCTTGAACAATAATGAATATTGTGAGCAAAAATATTATTATGAAAATATTATTAGTAGTAACACTTACGTAGTGGATCTATGTGTTTTCTGACGGCGTTAAGTTCTGTTTCATTTCGTATGATCAGAAGATGACCATTGTCCTCAGTACACGTCCCTTGAGCAGCATCCCATGATAGAAACGTCTTAAACAATTTTACACAGATATCCGTCTCTGGTATATATGTATAACCAGCTTCATGACAACAAGCTGTAAATACATACAGTAAGGTCTCGTTATAATACTCCTTGAAACCCTGTTACTTCGCATATCACCAAAAACCATACCCCGAAAACCCTCCATTAATTAATTACAAAACGTCTTTATAATGCCAACGTCTTTAAACAAATGGTGGCGATGCACATGAATCTCGGGACATGTTACTACATTTTAAAACTCAAAGTGCACTAAGAAAACCGCTTGAAATTCACACTAAAAACTTCACGCTTTCAAAAGAAATTCTTGTAAGATCATAACTTCATTAACGTCCGTAACTAATTATATAACAGAAACTTATTTAATCGAAAGATTGGTGGTTTTCTCCGGGCATTCCTGTAATCTCCACCATACCTGAACTAGTCGCTTAGATATAAAATAAATCTTGACTGAGGCGTTAAAACTTCAATACTTCACTCCACAACGGATGACATACACGGTAAAGTATAAAGGACTACGCTGATAATCAATATAGGAATTAACTTTGTAATTATACTATTTATAATATAAAATAGTGTCCAATCATACCCGTTTTCCTATTCCTCGTATACAAAATCGGCATAATCTACTAATTTATGATAAATTTTTCTTAAAAAGTAACCCCTTTTATAAAATGTGTGAAAAATACCTTAAAAAGGACTATATTTTCACAGGAAATACTTTCACGGAAACTTGGCTACTAAAATTTTCCCCATTCTGATAACCTGGTTATACTGACCTTTCAAACTAGCAGTATTGTTACAGCAGTGGTTATTACAATGAGTTGTATGACAGCAGGCTTTACACTCCGTGGAGGATCGGGACTGTCTCTTACCGATAAGCACATTAGATCCAGTTAATGAATTACATAGCTGTAATATCAAATGTAAATAAACATAAGTGGTGATGATGATGGCGGTGGTGGTCAGATAGATCAGATAGATTAAAATGCATTGTATTGTGAAAATGACGCATTGATGGTGTCACAAAATTGTTAATTGATATATTGATTGAATGGGGTTTAAGATTTTCGCGAAGTGACAGGAAACTTGACATTTGCAGTGCGCTCCGGGCAGTGTGAAGGGAGGGTTGTTTAATGGGTCACGTCTGTCGAGACAAGGCATCGTTTTTTAAAGGTCTCTTCCGGAAGATCCAACGACTTTCGTTTCTAAATGCCGATTGTTTGGCAAAAAAACAGTCACTCTCTATTTTCAAGTCTTGGTAAGACCCGGTCAGGGTTCGAACCCACGACCTACCCCATACGGAACTAGCACTCTACCAACTGAGCTACCTTAGTGTTCACAAAACTGTTACCTATACCTCGTTGTCAGCACATCCCATATCGTAGGAAGTACTTCCTTCTGCTGTCACTGTTTTCGTGATTAAACATTTCTGTAAATAAACAATAAGACCATCGCTAAGCGGAAAAACATACGTGGGACAACATTTTTACCATTAAACTGTCAAGACCAAAAAAAGATGCACAACTGAGAAAAATATGTGAAGGAAAACATAATTAAACTGTTAAAGGAGCAGAGTTACCAGTTGTCATGATCAGCACTACTGATAAAGAATTTTATTTAGAAAGGGCAGTCTGGTTCTGCAAACTTAAAACTGGTTTAGCAATAATCAACTCTTCTTCTGGTACACTTAATACCATATCCTGGTAATCATGTATTCCAAGTTTGGCAAAAGTTTCTGTAAGGGTGTTGGAGAAGTAGGTTGGGCAACCATAAGGGAAAGACGGACACTGTCTTACCATAATACATTTGTTTCTAAAAGCAGGCGTATGATAAAACGGTTTTGTACAATAATTTTTTCTTGAAGATTTATTATCATTCGTATCTTGTTTTTTAAAATCATTATTACGTGGTTGCCGTTGTAGGTCCCCTTCTTGTTTAAGGATCACAACGATATATAACGCTTGACGGGATATCACGGTATGGCAAAGTCTAAAATATAGACTGAAATTTAAACCCATTTCGATTAATACAGTAAAGCAAATATTGTTTTGGTTTTTGTTTAGAATAAATTTTACATTCCGTTTTGCAATTGGTTTTGCTTTATTAAAGATAAAATGTTTTAGTATCATGATACGTGTTCTGACTTACATGTAGACAGCGACCAACGTTTGTACATAATGACGGATGAGCTGTGTTATTACACTGGTAGCAGTTGGTGTTGCGAGCTGTCAAAATTTACAAATGTAAGATGAAATATAAAAATGTTTCTTGTTACGATAATAAAACATATTTATCGCTCTACTAATACTATATTGTACTGTTACGTAATCTAGCCGTATGGGTAAAAATGTAGAAAGTCACCGTTATGTGTAGGTCTAAATGTCTTCTGAAAATGTTACCATGTCAGATTATACTGTAAACTACGGTGGCTGAATGATGCCCTGCAGAAACAATCGTCGTGCGCACGGTGAAGTCTTTGCATGGCCTCATTCGTCCACCTTTTACTTTCGGCTATTAACTTTCGCTTTTTTCTTACCAACATCATTTCACGATCATTAAACGCGGTATGGACTATAGCTGAATAGTGGATATAAATAGTACCATTGTCAGAAAAAAGTTGGCCTCGCAAAACAAGCGAATTATAGTTAGTTTTACAGTAGACAATAGGATTGTAAGTCAAAAGCGTACAATATTTCGGTAAATACGCCCATTTTGATAACACTTGTCATCATCAAAGGTTAACAATGGCGTATGATCGCGGATGTATTTTTGTATTTGATTGATTGAATGAGGTTTTACGTCCCAATCAATAATATTTCACTTATATCGAGACGTCACCGGCACCATATACGAAGCAAACACTCTTCCAATTGCGCTACCGTAGTTATATATATTTTTGTATGGTAATGTGAATGGTCACAATATTTTGCTAAATAATAAAATTGTGTCTATAAAAACTTCCATCTATTTATAACAAACCTCTTTATAACACCAACAGCTGACTAAACAAACTGTGACAATGAACTGAGGTGTTACTGTACTACCACCAAACCCCTTTATGACTAAACCAACGGTGACAATGAACTGAGGTGTTACTGTACTACCACCAAACCCTTTATGACAGAACTAACGATGACAATGAACTGAGGTGTTACTGTACTACCACCAAACCCCTTTATGACTGAACAAACGGTGACAATGAACTGAGGTGTTACTGTACTACCACCAAACCCCTTTATGACTAAACAAACGGTAACAATGAACTGAGGTGTTACTGTACTACCACAAACCCTTTATGACTAAACAAACGGTAACAATGAACTGAGGTGTTACTGTACTACCACCAAACCCCTTTATGACAGAACTAACGATGACAATGAACTGAGGTGTTACTGTACTACCACCACTGAACAAACGGTGACAATGAACTGAGGTGTTACTGTACTACCACCAAACCACTTTATGACTGAACCAACGGTGACAATGAACTGAGGTGTTACTGTACTACCATCAAACCACTTTATGACTGAACAAACGGTGACAATGAAATGAGGTGTTACTGTACTACCATCAAACCACTTTATGACTAAACAAACGGTAACAATGAACTGAGGTGTTACTGTACTACCACCAAACCCCTTTATGACTAAACAAACGGTAACAATAACTGAGGTGTTACTGTACTACCACCAAACCCTTTATGACAGAACTAACGATGACATGAACTGAGGTGTTACTGTACTACCACCACTGAACAAACGGTGACAATGAACTGAGGTGTTACTGTACTACCACCAAACCACTTTATGACAACAAACGGTGACAATGAACTGAGGTGTTACTGTACTACCATCAAACCACTTTATGACTGAACCAACGGTGACAATGAACTGAGGTGTTACTGTACGACCACCAAACCACTTTATGACTGAACAACGGTGACAATGAACTGAGGTGTTACTGTACTACCACCAAACCACTTTATGACTGAACAACGGTGACAATGAACTGAGGTGTTACTGTACTACCATCAAATTCCTTTATGACTGAACCAACGGTGACAATGAACTGAGGTGTTACTTACTACCACCAAACCACTTTATGATTGAACCAACGGTGACAATGAACTGAGGTGTTACTGTACTACCACCAAACCACTTTATGACTGAACCAACGGTGACAATGAACTGAGGTGTTACTGTACTACCATCAAATTCCTTTATGACTGAACCAACGGTGACAATGAACTGAGGTGTTACTGTACTACCATCAAATTCCTTTATGACTGAACCATCGGTGACAATGAACTGAGGTGTTACTGTACTACCATCAAATTCCTTTATGACTGAACCAACGGTGACAATGAACTGAGGTGTTACTGTACTACCATCAAATTCCTTTATGACTGAACCAACGGTGACAATGAACTGAGGTGTTACTGTACTACCACCAAACCACTTTATGACAGAACTAACGGTGACAATGAACTGAGGTGTTACTGTACTACCACAAACCCCTTTATGACAGAACTAACGGTGACAATGAACTGAGGTGTTACTGTACTACCACCACTGAACAAACGGTGACAATGAACTGAGGTGTTACTGTACTACCACCAAACCACTTTATGACTGAACCAACGGTGACAATGAACTGAGTGTTACTGTACTACCACAAACCACTTTATGACTGAACCAACGGTGACAATGAACTGAGGTGTTACTGTACGACCACCAAACCACTTTATGACTGAACAAACGGTGACAATGAACTGAGGTGTTACTGTACTACCACCAAACCACTTTATGACTGAACCAACGGTGACAATGAACTGAGGTGTTACTGTACTACCATCAAATTCCTTTATGACTGAACCAACGGTGACAATGAACTGAGGTGTTACTGTACTACCACCACTGAACCAACGGTGACAATGAACTGAGGTGTTACTGTACTACCACCAAACCCCTTTATGACTGAACCAACGGTAACAATGAACTGAGGTGTTACTGTACTACCACCAAACCACTTTATGACTGAACCAACGGTGACAATGAACTGAGGTGTTACTGTACTACCATCAAATTCCTTTATGACTGAACCAACGGTGACAATGAACTGAGGTGTTACTGTACTACCACAAACCCCTTTATGACTGAACCAACGGTGACAATTAACTGAGGTGTTACTGTACTACCACCAAACCACTTTATGACTGAACCAACGGTGACAATTAACTGAGGTGTTACTGTACTACCACCAAACCACTTTATGACTGAACCAACGGTGACAATGAACTGAGGTGTTACTGTACTACCATCAAATTCCTTTATGACTGAACCAACGGTGACAATGAACTGAGGTGTTACTGTACTACCATCAAATTCCTTTATGACTGAACCAACGGTGACAATGAACTGAGGTGTTACTGTACTACCACCAAACCACTTTATGACTGAACCAACGGTGACAATGAACTGAGGTGTTACTGTACGACCACCAAACCACTTTATGACTGAACAAACGGTGACAATGAACTGAGATGTTACTGTACTACCAACAAACCCCTTTATGACAGTACCAACGGTAACAATGAACTGAGGTGTTACTGTACTACCACCAAACCACTTTATGACTGAACCAACGGTGACAATGAACTGAGGTGTTACTGTACTACCATCAAATTCCTTTATGACTGAACCAACGGTAACAATGAACTGAGGTGTTACTGTACTACCACCAAACCCCTTTATGACAGAACCAACGGTGACAATGAACTCAGGTGTTACTGTACTACCATCAAATTCCTTTATGACTGAACCAACGGTGACAATGAACTGAGGTGTTACTGTACTACCATCAAATTCCTTTATGACTGAACCATCGGTGACAATGAACTGAGGTGTTACTGTACTACCATCAAATTCCTTTATGACTGAACCAACGGTGACAATGAACTGAGGTGTTACTGTACTACCATCAAATTCCTTTATGACTGAACCAACGGTGACAATGAACTGAGGTGTTACTGTACTACCACCAAACCACTTTATGACAGAACTAACGGTGACAATGAACTGAGGTGTTACTGTACTACCACCAAACCCCTTTATGACAGAACTAACGGTGACAATGAACTGAGGTGTTACTGTACTACCACCACTGAACAAACGGTGACAATGAACTGAGGTGTTACTGTACTACCACCAAACCACTTTATGACTGAACCAACGGTGACAATGAACTGAGGTGTTACTGTACTACCATCAAACCACTTTATGACTGAACCAACGGTGACAATGAACTGAGGTGTTACTGTACGACCACCAAACCACTTTATGACTGAACAAACGGTGACAATGAACTGAGGTGTTACTGTACTACCACCAAACCACTTTATGACTGAACCAACGGTGACAATGAACTGAGGTGTTACTGTACTACCATCAAATTCCTTTATGACTGAACCAACGGTGACAATGAACTGAGGTGTTACTGTACTACCACCACTGAACCAACGGTGACAATGAACTGAGGTGTTACTGTACTACCACCAAACCCCTTTATGACTGAACCAACGGTAACAATGAACTGAGGTGTTACTGTACTACCACCAAACCACTTTATGACTGAACCAACGGTGACAATGAACTGAGGTGTTACTGTACTACCATCAAATTCCTTTATGACTGAACCAACGGTGACAATGAACTGAGGTGTTACTGTACTACCACCAAACCCCTTTATGACTGAACCAACGGTGACAATGAACTGAGGTGTTACTGTACTACCATCAAATTCCTTTATGACTGAACCAACGGTGACAATGAACTGAGGTGTTACTGTACTACCATCAAATTCCTTTATGACTGAACCAACGGTGACAATGAACTGAGGTGTTACTGTACTACCACCAAACCCCTTTATGATTGAACCAATGGTGACAATGAACTGAGGTGTTACTGTACTACCACCAAACCACTTTATGACTGAACCAACGGTGACAATGAACTGAGGTGTTACTGTACGACCACCAAACCACTTTATGACTGAACAAACGGTGACAATGAACTGAGATGTTACTGTACTACCAACAAACCCCTTTATGACAGTACCAACGGTAACAATGAACTGAGGTGTTACTGTACTACCACCAAACCACTTTATGACTGAACCAACGGTGACAATGAACTGAGGTGTTACTGTACTACCATCAAATTCCTTTATGACTGAACCAACGGTAACAATGAACTGAGGTGTTACTGTACTACCACCAAACCCCTTTATGACAGAACCAACGGTGACAATGAACTGAGGTGTTACTGTACTACCACCAAACCCCTTTATGACTGAACCAACGGTGACAATGAACTGAGGTGTTACTGTACTACCACCAAACCCCTTTATGACAGAACCAACGGTGACAATGAACTGAGGTGTTACTGTACTACCACCAAACCCCTTTATGACTGAACCAACGGTGACAATGAACTGAGGTGTTACTGTACTACCACCAAACCCCTTTATGACAGAACCAACGGTGACAATGAACTGAGGTGTTACTGTACTACCACCAAACCCCTTTATGACTGAACCAACGGTGACAATGAACTGAGGTGTTACTGTACTACCAACAAACCCCTTTATGACTAAACAAACGGTAACAATGAACTGAGGTGTTACTGTACTACCACCAAACCCCTTTATGACTGAACCAACGGTGACAATGAACTGAGGTGTTACTGTACTACCATCAAACCACTTTATGACTGAACCAACGGTGACAATGAACTGAGATGTTACTGTACGACCACCAAACCACTTTATGACTGAACCAACGGTGACATTGAACAAAGGTGTTACTGTACTACCAACAAACCCATTTTTGACTGAACCAACGGTGACATTGAACAAAGGTGTTACTGTACTACCACCAAACCCCTTTATGACTGAACCAACGGTGACAATGAACTGAGGTGTTACTGTGCTACCACCAAACCACTTTATGACTGAACCAACGGTGACCATGAACTGAGGTGTTACTGTACTACCTTCAAACCACTTTATGACTGAACCATCGGTGACAATGAACTGAGGTGTTACTGTACTACCATCAAACCACTTTATGACTGAACCAACGGTGACAATGAACTGAGATGTTACTGTACGACCACCAAACCACTTTATGACTGAACCAACGGTGACATTGAACAAAGGTGTTACTGTACTACCAACAAACCCCTTTTTGACTGAACCAACGGTGACTTTGAACAAAGGTGTTACTGTACTACCACCAAACCCCTTTTTGACTGAACCAACGGTGACATTGAACAAAGGTGTTACTGTACTACCAACAAACCCCTTTATGACTGAACAAACGGTGACAATGAACTGAGGTGTTACTGTACTACCACCAAACCCCTTTATGACTAAACAAACGGTAACAGTGAACTGAGGTGTTACTGTACTACCACCAAACCCCTTTTTGACTGAACCAACGGTGACATTGAACAAAGGTGTTACTGTACTACCAACAAATCCCTTTATGACTGAACAAACGGTGACAATGAACTGAGGTGTTACTGTATTACCATCAAATCCCTTTATGACTGAACCAACGGTGACAATGAACTGAGGTGTTACTGTACTACCATCAAACCCCTTTATGACTGAACCAACGGTGGTAATGATTCGAAGTTTTGCGTTTTCTATATATATATTTAATCCAACTCACCGCTTTCAAGACATGGCAGAATAAACAGCAGGAAACAGCCCACGTAGATGTCTACATTCATAAAAGGAAAAGTACACAAGTAACAATGTATAATATCTGCGTTAAGATGACCAAAGTTGCTCTCAAGTATTTTGCATTGAATGTAGAGGTTGAGTGATTGAGTCCCTTCCGAAGGCCCCCGTGACTTTCATTTCTGATTGCCGAGTACGGGTACTTGGGTAAAGAACAGACACTGAAAATCACATACTTAAGCTTCTGCATGCTTGAAACATTAGGTGGATTGCATAGGACATTTACGTTTTTAAAGAATACCCTAATAATAATACGTGCAGCTCTACCAGAATAACTTCCGTGGTCATTTTGATATATTTTCGTGCTGTACGTTTAGCTTTGTTTGTTTTTGTCTATGCTTGTAGTTTTATATAGCTTAAATCATCGCAATACCTTTGCAACACCTAAAACATTGATAATAACCATCGAGTCAGGTATATATTTTGATTTTCGTTTTAGAGTTTATATTTGTAAACGATTTCAAATTAAAGTAAACATATGTACAATATAAACACCAAACCTTTCCACATGATTACAAGTAACCTTATAGAAGCCCCTTCAGTATAGATAAGTATACGAAGATAACACCATGTACTGTAACAATGCTTCCTGTGTAAACTTAAATGACCACCTCAAGATGTCCCCTTCTTAAAGTAGCCATCCACTCTATTATTCTGTAGGTGGCTCGGTAGTGGTAAGCACCGGTTCACGTATCACGGTACCTCTCAATGCCAAGGTTCGAATCCCACTAGGGCACATCCTATGTGAAAAAGTTTTGTCATTTTGCTTGCCGTGGGTAGGTGGTCGGCATTTCGGTTTCCTCCACCATCCCACAACTGACCGTTTTGATATAAATTAAAGAATCTTGACTGTGGATATACAACTTGACAGCCACAGTCCACTCCCTTATTTTGTAGGGATCATGGTGGCAAGTGGTCTGATAAGCCGGTTAAACCACAGTGAAATCAGTGACCAAGTGCCTTTCTCTCCGTATGAAAAAAATATCGGTTCACTTTCTCAAGGTCGTGGTTGTGTTTGTGTGTGTGGTCGTGGTTGTGTTGTGGAATTGTTCTTGGTGGTGTTGTGGAATTGTTCTTGGTTGTGTTGTGGAATTGTTTTTTGTGGTGTTGTGAAATATCCTTGGTTATGTTGTGGATTGTTCTTGGTTATGTTGTGGAATGGTTCTTAGTTGTGTTGTGGAATAATCTTCGTAGTGCTGTGAAATTTTGTTTTGTTATGCTCTTGGTTGTTGTGGAATTTCTTTGTGGAATTAATGAATTGTTATGGAATATGACTGATTATGGTGTGTATTGCCCAGTTAAAATTCTATCTGTCTTTTTGATACTCTTTTGAGCATTGTGTGGAGCGTAATTTTGGCTACAAATTTCTTTCTTTGACATCATGAAAAGAAAAACAAAAAACAAATTATGTTGATGAAATGTAATTTTATTGTTTTCTATTGGTGTATGGTTATCATTTATCCAGTAATGGTAAACACTCATACAGCAGAAATATCCACATCTTCTCTATATCAACATCAGTACAATCAACCGCACCACCACACATTACGGCTCAAGTCTCTCTCACACCCTCACCCACTCTACAAAGTATTTATATCATCTCTTTAAGAGAAATGATCATTCTGTAACATTATAACACAACTATCAACATAACATTTTGTTTATGATTCAAATTCTCTGAAATATGTCAAAGATGTTATTATTAGAAATATAAAATATCTAAATGAGTGCTTAGAGTCATCAAGGTGTATAGTGAAAAAGATAGATAGATAGATAGATAGATAGATAGATAGATAGATAGATAGATAGACACAGACAGACAGACAGATAGATAGATAGATAAAATATATTTTTCTTTCACATATACACATTATCATTGACTCTAATTTATTTACAGTGGAGGTATTTAATGTCTCTTAAGATAATAGTTAATATATAAATATTAAGTTCATGTTCACAAAAGGTGTGTGTGTGTGTGAAATAGACTTGGTACAAAATGGTCTCAGTTTCACAATCATTCTTTATCCAAGTTGTTATTTTTGAATATATTCAGAAATATTAGGTATCATTTAAGGTTGCTTCAAGAATTCATGTTTTGTCAAAAGTTGGCATTTTGAGTTCCAAATTAGCTATATCCAAGGGTAAGTTAAAGAAAATCTTTAAGTTATGGAATGACTGTGAAACTGGGCCTGAACCATACCTATGGTTTCCATATACAAGCATTAATTCGATGGTGTTTAGATTATGATGAAAGATTTAAGTAGATAGAGGTGCTAGTTGCCTATTGAGGTATGAACTGATGAATACCTAGAATCACAGACCAAATTGTTATATATATTATATAGTTATGTTTATTACATATATTAGATGTTACAGGTGTTCATGATAACATCAAAGAAGTATTCCAGTTCAAGGAGGATAAATTGAATATTTGTGTATCCCTTTTATACTGTATAAATAACCTGGCCCCGTTTTCACAATCATTCCTTAGCTAAGATTTCCTTAACTTAAATTTAGCAAATTTTGGTTATCTCTACTAGTATTTGGAACTACTGATGAATATTTTTGTCAAAACTAAATGCAAATGTTTAATTCTAGCAATTATCTTAAGTTCCTGAATATCTTCAAAATTAACAAAACTATAAAGATTTGAAATTTTGCAAGATTTAAGTTAAGGAAAATCTTAGCTAAGGAATGATTGTGAAACTGGGGTCTGTTTTTAAACTTTCATGTTGGTAAAAATGATACATACTTAAACAAGTACTCTACTCCAAAACATAAGATATGATAATGTTTCACAATGAATGTCAATTTTTCCAAAATTACAATCAAAAATTTCTAAAACTATTCAATCTAGAATCTTTTGAAACAAAAATTACTAAAACCAAATTTTCAATCCTAGATTTTGTTTCCCATTTTCTCAACCACATATCAATTTAAAGTAATTTTTTTAAAATTTCTACACCATTTCCATTACACATGATCTGTAGTTTGTGATACTAACACATTAAAAACTTCTCAATATGAAAATCCTACATTTAGTCCCCAAAAGAAAAACTTTGTTATATTACATAAACACCATACATGCTGTAGGCAAAATATATTTTAACTCTGTTATTAATGATACTGTTTATGTTTCATATAGTTGATAACATGTTTGTTTTTCATATGCTGCACTAAACACTTACAGTGGAACACATGGAAACCAAAATATATTCTTGCTAAATCAAGCTTATTTTAGGACACAAAATTATTATTATTTGTCAAAAATATCTGTGTAAACTGGAAACAAGTCCAATCTGAAGAAAATCTTCTGTAGTCAAACCTGTCTATAATGGTCACCAAAGAGAACCTGTAAAAGTGGCCTTAAGGGCAAGTGTTCCTTATACATGTTATATACAGGTTCAAATTACATGAATAACTAGAGGCTCCCAGGACCCTGTATAGGTCACCTAGGTAGAGTTGTTGCAGAATGAAAATCAACAGATTGTCTAATGTTTAAATAAATGCTTGAAATTTATTACACAATATTTATCACAAAATTTCAATATTATTATCTTTCAAAACTAAACCATATTTCAAAATTTTGAGACAATACATACCAAGTATCATCGACTTTTCATGTATAATACCTGAGAAATTTTCCTTATCCAAAAACTGGTCAATGGACCATGAAATTAAGGTCAAGGACAAAAGCCATAAGGCAGTCTGACTGATGTACTATCAAAGATCAAGCTATATACTAAATATCATTGACCTACTATGTGTAGTATTCGAGATTCAGAGAAACTGACCTAATCCAAAAAGTTCAACATAGTCACTGGAGGGTTAAGTTTAGGTCAAAGACAAAAGTCATATGGCAGACTGACATGTACTCTCCAAGACTAAGATACATACCAAATATCATTGACCTACCATGAATAGTACCCTAGAAACACACCTAATCCAACAACTGTGGACCTAAATTTCCCATAGGGTCCAATGTTAATCTATGGTCCCTGCTAGCCGCCATCTTGGATAAGGTAGGTACATATTGGACAAGACTATTGTCACAAAGTTTGGTTGTAATTGGCCAAGTGGTGTCAGAGGAGTTGATTTTTAATGTATGTATTTCCCATAAGGTCTAATGTTAATCAATGGATCCGACCCTGCTGGCGGCCATCTGAGATTAGACTCAGACTTGTTGGACACATCTTTTAAAGAAGACCACTCAAGGACTTTTGCGACCAAGTTTGGTTGCAATTGGCCAAGTGATTTTAGAAGAGCTGATTTTTGAATGCATTTCCATGGGTGCAATGTTGATCTATGGCACCCCCTGGTGGCCACCTTGGATTATGTGCTAACATGTCGGACACAATATTTCAGGTAGACCACACAAGGACTATTGTCACGAAGTTTGGTTGCAATTGGCCAAGTGGTTTCACAGGAGTTAATTTTTAAATGCAAATGTTATTTTAAAATACCAAATGTAAAGACCCAATCACTATTGTGGCCAAGTTTGGTTTTAATTGACTCAACAGTTTCAGAGAAAAATATGTTTGAACGTATTTTCCCATAGGGTCCAATGTTAAAATATGTTCTCCACTGACGGCCATCTTGGATTTTGTGTGGCCCTCAAAGACATCAATGTTGTAGGGGCCACCCAAAGACTATTGTGGCCAAGTTTGGTTCCAATTGGCTTAGGGGTTTTAGAGAAAAAGATCTTTGAAATTGTTCGCATACGGTCCAATGTTAACCTATGTTTCCCGTTGGCAGCTATCTTAGATTAGGTGCAGACTTAAAACAAATACCACTCAAAGACTAGTGTGGCCAATTTTGTTCCAATTGGCTTAGGGTTTTAGAGAAAAAGATCTTTGATATTGTTCCCATAGGGTCTAATGTTAACCTATGTTCCCCGTTGGCGACATCTTGGATCAGATGCAGACTTAAAAAAAACACCGGTTTCAGAAGGTACCATCTAAGGACTACTATGACCCAAGTTTCGTTCCAATTGGCTCAGTAGTTTCAGAGAAAAATATCTTTGAACGTATTTTTCCATAAGGTCCAATGTTAAAATATGTTCTCCGCTGGCGGCCATCTTGGATTTGGTGTGGCCCTCAAAAACCCCAATGTTGTAGGGGGCCATCCAAAAACTATTGTGGCCAAGTTTGTTTCCCATTGGCTAAAGGGTTTTAGAGAAAAAGATCTTTGATATTGTTCCCATAGGGTCCAATGTTAACATATGTTCCCCGCTGGCCCCCATCTTGGATTAGGTGCAGACTTAAAAAAACACCGGTTTCAGAAGGTACCATCTGAGGACTACTGTGATCAAGTTTGGTTCCAATTGGCTCAGAAGTTTCAGAGAAAAATATCTTTGAACATATTTTCCCTTAGGGTCCAATGTTAATCTATGGTCCCCGCTGGCGGCCATCTTGGATTAGATGCGGACATGTCGGACACAATTTTGAAAGTAGACCACCCAAGGACTGTTGTGACAAAGTTTGGTTGCAAATGGCCCAGCGGTTTCTGAGGAGTTGATCTTTAACAACGGAAGGACGACGGACTATGACGACGGACGCCAAGTGATGGCAAAAGCTCACATGGCCTTTTAGGCCAGGTGAGCTAAAAAGACTTGGGATACATTTCATTGGCCTTTAAAGGCAGGTGACCCTTATATAGAGTTGTTCTTAAAGGAAGGTTTGACTCTATCATAAATATTTATTGTTCCATTGTGTTTTCCATAATGTATTTTTGTCCCTTGTGTATCATTTGTGAGGCAAAAACCATACATATAGGTCATATCATTGATTTGAAAATTTTTGTTTTCCGTTTTTGATAAAAATGTTATACCAAATGTTAACAAAATCTTAATATTTTAAGCAAAATTTGTTTATAAATGTCATCCATCATCATGTGTACCAACGATTAAAAAACATTTTTACAGGATGTGCAATTTATGCTATGTCACATCAACCTCTGAGCAAAATACTGACCATATTATTAATTTTTTATGGCAATTGTAAATATCTTAAATTTGTTTGATTGTAAAATTTAAATTTTCAGTAAGTATATACAGCAAAACTGATATCCACCATAAATATTGTACATTATTCACAGTATGAAAAACTGATATCCACCATAAATATTGTACATTATTCACAGTATAAAACATCCCCAATTTTCTGATGTCATTTCTTTAGAATGTCACAAAAATGTGAATGATCAAAAAAGGAATAGCCAATGTCACATCTACTTTATATTGCTCCTATGAAGTTTCATAAAGATCTGTTAAATGTTTTTCGAGAAAAAAAGGGAGTACTTTGTTGGTGAAAATAATAAGCACATAAGTATGGTTTAAGCTTGATCTGTCACCTTTGTCTTTTACCCTAATGATAGGAAACAAGAACTGAAACTGACAACACTTCACAATAGCAGCTTCATACACAAGATATCATTCATAAATTACATAGATTCAATTCCAATTAAAATAACATAACATCAAGACTCTTTATCAACACTAACTGGTTTTGATATCAATATATCATAAAATGCAGTGGTTTTAACATTAAAAATTCAATATTATTTGGTATTTATTATACAATATACATCAAAACTTTATTTTTGTAAATATTTGAAATTAACAGAAGAAAGATTGAAATATTAAAAATATGAAATGTGAATGGGTTTGATAAACAATGAAACTTTGAAATGAAAAGAAGAAAAATATCACACAAATATCACAACACTATATAAATATACACACTCTGTCTTAATACATTGTTATCACTGGTGTGACTCATGTAACCATGGTAACAGGGTGTCTAGACAAAACTCATACTCATGTAACCATGGTAACAGGGTGTCTGAACAAAACTTGTGTAACCGATGTAACAGGGTGTCTGATTTGACAAATCCTTCATATCAATGTAACAGGGTGTCTAGACAAAACTCATACTCATGTAACCATGGTAACAGAGCATCTGATTTGACAAATCCTTCATATCAATGATTTGACAAAACCTTGATATTAATGTAACAGGGTGTCTGATTTGACAAAACCTTGATATTAATGTAACAGGGTGTCTGATTTGACAAAACCTTGATATTAATGTAACAGGGTGTCTGATTTGACAAAACCTTGATATTAATGTAACAGGGTGTCTGATTTGACAAAACCTTGATATTAATGTAACAGGGTGTCTGATTTGACAAAACATTGATACTAATGTAACAGGGTGTCTGATTTGACAAACCCTTGATACGAATGTAACAGGGTGAATAATTTGACAAAACTTTCATACTGATGTAACATGGTGTCTGATTTGACAAAACCTTCATACTTATGTAACAGGGTGTCTGATTTGACAAAACCTTCAAACTAATGTAACAGGGTGTCTGATTTGACAAAACCTTCAAACTAATGTAACAGGGTGTCTGATTTGACAAAACCTTCAAACTAATGTAACAGGGTGTCTGATTTGACAAAACCTTCAAACTAATGTAATAGGGTGTCTGATTTGACAAAACCTTCATACTAATGTAACAGGGTGTCTGATTTGACAAAGCCCACAAACTAATGTAACAGGGTGTCTGATTTGACAAAACCTTCATACTTATGTAACAGGGTGTCCGATTTGACAAAACCTTCAAACTAATGTAACAGGGTGTCTGATTTGACAAAGCCCACAAACTAATGTAACAGGGTGTCTGATTTGACAAAACCTTCATACTTATGTAACAGGGTCTCTGATTTGACAAAACCTTCATACTGATGTAACAGGGTGTCTGATTTGACAAAACCTCCCTACTAATTAACTGGGTTCTGATTTGACATAACCATCATACTTATGTAACAGGGTGTCTGATTTGACAAAACCTTCATACTGATGTAACAGGTTGTCTGGACAAAACCTTCAGACTAATGTAACAGGGTGTCTGATTTGACAAAACCTTCATACTGATGTAACAGGGTGTCTGGACAAAACCTTCAGACTAATGTAACAGGGTGTCTGATTTGACAAAACCTCCCTACTAATGTAACTGGGTTCTGATTTGACATAACCATCATACTTATGTAACAGGGTGTCTGATTTGACAAAACCTTCATACTGATGTAACAGGTTGTCTGATTTGACCAAATTCTCATATCAATGTAACAGGATGTCTGATTTGACCAAATTTTCATATCAATGTAACAGGATGTCTGATTTGTCAAAACCCTTATATCAATGTAACAGGATGTCTGATTTGACAAAACCACAGTGAGTGTGAGTCTGACTGGATAGAAATAATACTAACATATTAATAAATAAAAGTTTCCCATTGGCCTGTAATAAGATCCCTGGTACTTTGTTACTCTATTTTCATTGGTTCACAAATGACTGATGTAACAGGTTGGCTGATTAGACAGAAATAAAACAGCTAGTATTTCATTGGAGAACAAGTAACTGCTAATCCAATTTATACAACTTGCAGATCTGGCAGTAAACATAAACTTTAAACTAGTATAAATGCATCAAGTATTAGCACTATTTACACACAAAGTACCGTATCTGGGACAAACAAACAAATGATTTCAATGCCATTGTACACCCATAGTTCCACTATAAATAAGTATTGAACAGTCACAGCAACTTGTATAAATTGAAATGCTCTACTTAATCTCGATGTCATGAAAGTCCTCAAGGTCACTGTAAAACTGGAGTGATGTAACTATGAGTTACTGAAAAAGAAAAACATTGAACAAGCAAGAAGTCTTTGGTGTCAAGGTGAATCAATAATCTCAATGTATGAAAATTACTTTACTTCAGGGTCAAAGGTCACTATTTAGTGTCAAGGGCCATGGTACAAGGCAATGTATGGATACTTAAAGGTCACCGGTCACCAAAAACCGATTTTTTTTTAGTACTATTTTCCGAAAGATTACATCATAAAAAGTCGATTTAGCCACAAATAACATTTTTTAATCATTTCTGTCCTTTTCTACAGCGTAATTTAAAGTCCTGAAACTGCTGAAAAACTGTATTATCTCCCTTTGGTAGTAAAAGAGCACAAAACCGGAAGTGACGCAAAAGGTGTTATCCCAGCTATTTAGTAAATGAAGCTTGTATAGTGAACTGCATTTATTACCCAGATTTATCGGAAATAACTGCTAGTGTTTTTATATATTTATTTATTTTTTAGCATTGGGTATTTCAGTTTCCTTCGGCATAAAAAAATAAATAAAAATAAACATGATAATAAGAAATAAATCAAGAAAAAAAACTATATTTGTGTTTGCTCTAAGTATGATATACTATTTACTAATACTTTTACAAAACATATTTTACATTTCTTTTGAAATTTATTTATTTATTTATTTATATCTATTTATCACATCCAAATAATAAAAGAACCAAAATTTCCGTTTTTTATTTAAAATATTGTTCATATTAATTTTCATTAATATTTAATATCATTTTAATTATCTTTAAATATCTCTTTTATTTATTTATTTATTTATTTTTCTATTTATCATAAGGAATAATAAAAAGAACCCAAAGGAATAATAAAAAGAACCCAAATTTTTTTTTTTTTTAAAAAATCTTTTCTTCTCTTTAGTGCAACTATATTATGACCTCAAATTGATTGTGATTCATATTTGTTTTAGAAATTGTCCAATTTTTAATTTCTTAAATCTTTAAATAGATTAAAATCAATGATTTATTATTATTATTTACCCATGTAATAATTAAAAAAACACGTTTTCGGGTAGAACTGAGTCCAAGACCCGTAGTTTTTTGTACAACGAAAATATCAAAATAAAGGTTTAAAAAATAATTTGTTATTGTCTCTCAAATAAAATATTTCACCCCAGTATTACTTAAAATATGAAAACTATTTCAATTCAATAGCTTCCTATTCCTTATTTGCAGTAAGTTTAATAATAATAATAATTAATAATAATAAAAATAATCAACATCATCATCATCATTATTGTTTCCATGGTAAAATAAAAATAATTCATATAATAACTTTATTACGCTTAATTTTAAATGGGATGAAAAGAACGTCATCAAAATGTGATACCAGTGGGATTATGCTCGACTAACTAAGGACTCAAAACTCGAGTGAAACTTTCGTTCATTTTATTCACAATAAATTAATATCGTTCAAAGTGTGATTTACATCCCCTCACATACCAGTAATTAAGAGATTATCAATATGCTACATTGGGAAACATCCGGTTTAGAAGTAGACATGTACCACCTGTAATTAACAGAGTTTACCTTACAATATGCAACATTAAGTGACACATGCGTATATCTTTATGATATACCCGGTAAATGTTATTTGTCATTTTGATGGATTCTGAAAATCGAATAAATTAAAGTTAAATTAGATTAGTTAATTTGAACAAGACATACGTCTCTATTTGAACGCGTGAGTTGGTGAACTGATTGAATAACAGAATTAAATTAATTTGAAAATTAAAATTGTTTAAAATCTATATATTTGACTGAATTCATTCAAAATAATTTGAATTGTCTTCAATGATTATACCACTCTTATTTCTCTGACTTATCTCGTAATGTTTAATCTGAATACATCCAAAACACTATTAAAAAGCTGCACGAAGGACTTGTGTAAATCTGGCTTTAATTTGTTCTGAATTTTGTGGAAAAACATGTTCATCGGTCATTGTGATTTTATTATATCCAAACATCACAAAATATATCATTTTGACTTGAAATCAAACTTTAAAAGCCTTCAAAACACCACACAAACCCACATGTAATATATGGATACATATATAGGTAATATGTCTTTCCTCAGCAGCTTAACACCATGTACGTCATCAATTAGGTCGCCGGAAAGTTACGAGCGGTGTCGGAAACTACCGAGTATTAGCAATTCGTTAAGGTAAGGTTTTAGTGTATTACAGGTAAATGTAAGGCGTGGGAAACCGTCAGACACATCAATATTGACTATTCTACCCATAGGAATGCAAAATACAAAATTGATAAATTTGGTGACCGGTGACCTTTAAGTCAGGGTCAAGGTCATTATTCTGCAATAGTGATGACAATATGAAAATATTTTTGTAACAATTGAGTCAGAGTTAATATTTTGTGCCTAGGGTCAAGGTCAATATTTTGTATTGAGGGTCAAGGTTACTGTGCATCAATGATGACAATGTATAAAAACATTCTGTAACAAAATTCTATAACAATAAAAATAACTATTTACCAATGAGAACTTGGTATTGTTTTATATAACCAACAAGTAAAGATATCTGTAACAACAACTGGTAATAGTAGAAATCTCTGACATCTGACACGGAAAAAATTTATACATATTTATATCTACATGTGTAAGTTTATATATATATACAGGGATATATAGAAGGTTGTTCAAGTGTCAAATCTCAGACAGGAATCATTCTCAATATACTTTTTTATATTTTGTATATCTATTCTGCAGGAATCATAGTTTGAGGACTTGTGAAATATTTGCGAGACTCGTTCTAGAATCCTATATTGTAATTTTATTAATGCATATGTTTAACAAAATAAATATGGTTTAAATTCATCATCAGTCTCTCTCTGTCCCCATCCACTTTTCTCTCCACATATATACACCATGGCAGTGCTATCTTGAGCTTAACTTAAATAGACTTTTTTGCAATAAATTTTTTTACTGGATTCAACTAACCCCCAAGATATATTTTGAAAATTATGATACTAAAATGACATAAAATGTTTAACACAAGGATTTGTTTTCATTTTTTATTGTAATTTGTTGGCCAAATAAGGTTTCTATAATATAAATACTCCTTTCATAAATTATTTAAAGCACCAAGGTCAAAGTTCAGAACAAACACTTCTACAACCTTCAAACAAAGTCATTATATATACGGTATACAATATAACATAACAGATAACAAAATTTACATGTGCTGTCAATCAAATAAACAGAACAAAACTATTGGCTAACACATTCCATCACTATGACAACAAATGAGCATGTCATGGCAACAAAGACTGACCAACCAAAAGGAGCTAACTACAATAGTAAGACATAATTCAAATAACAATGGTTGCCCTATATCAATATTAGCACTGGTTTGTCTTAAAATTCATTAATAAAACAAAAATAGTAAATATGTATCATTTTACAGAAAAACTAAAAAATCCATTTAATTTTGCATGTTCTGATGTGATTTAAAGTACAAAAGGTCAATCATAGCCGACACAAATTCTAAATTTGTATAATAAAGTATCATTACATGTGTTCGTCATTAACTCATCTAGTCTGCTTATATCTTTTGTTTGATGATGCTTCCTCTTGGTTGCATTACTGTTCAAGTCATTCTGTTTGTGATGAGGATTACACTTTATTTCAATAGAAAATCAAATAGAATTGATAAATGTTTAATACTGTTCACTTACTTGTACCTAGTCGTAACTGAAAATTTGTATGCTTATCCGTGATTGTCATAAAGTATTTCAGTATAAAGGAAATTGGTACTGTCCCCAGTGTTAAGATTTTACATGGCGAAAATGGTAATGTTTACACCGGAAATGATGTCCTTGATAACGTTTTATGTCATATGCCCAACAGGGTCCACCATTTGCCTGGTTTTTCAACATGTTAAATCTCTGTAGCACCAACGTTTTACTATGTACAGAAATATTCTTGACTAATTGTAGATGTGCATACAGACTTCCTATTATGACTAGGTACAAGAAAGTGAAAAATATCAACCTTTTTTCAAGTTTATTTGATTTTCTATGGACACATAAACAGAATGACTTGAACAGTAGTTTTTACCAAATACAAGTTTTATAGCTGGACTTCATTTAAAGAAATTCATTAACATCACTGAAGCAATTCTTGAGTGTTCAATTTCATTTTTCGAAAAAACAGTATATGAATAACAAGAGGCCCATGGGCCTTATACGCTCACCTGATAACTAATGGCTAGCTGATAGATTTAAAGTAAACGTAAATACTAAACCCCAATAACTTTTTTCTTTACATCAAAATGATCATTGTATCAATACCTACAACATTCTAATATACATGCCTATACAAAAAGTTTATAGTTTTCGAGATAATTAACCATTTCGGTATTGTTTTCACATCTGTGACCTTGACCTTTGAACCCATGACCTTTTTCTATACATCAAAATGATCGTTGTATCAATACCTACAACATTCTAATATACATGTCTATACAAAAAGTTTATAGTTTTCAAGATAATTAACCATTTCAATATTGTTTTGCATCTGTGACCTTGACCTTTGAACCCATGACCTTTTTCTATACATCAAAATGATCGTTGCATCAATACCTACAACATTCTAATAAACATGCCTATACAAAAAGTTTATAGTTTTCGAGATAATTAACCATTTCGGTGTTGTTTCGCATCTGTGACCTTGACCTTTGAACCTATGACCTTTTTCTATACATCAAAATGATCGTTGTATCAATACCTACAACATTATAATATACATGCCTATACAAAAAGTTTATAGTTTTCGAGATAATTAACCATTTCAGTATTGATTCGCATCTGTGACCTTGACCTTTGAACCCATGACCGTTTACTATACATCAAAACGATTGTTGTATCAATACCTACAACATTCTAATATAAATGCCTATACAAAAAGTTTATAGTTTTCGAGATAATTAACCATTTCGGTATTGTTTCGCATCTGTGACCTTGACCTTTGAACCCATGACCTTTTTCTATACATCAAAATAATCGTTGTATCAATATCTACAACATTCCAATATAAATGCCTATACAAAAAGTTTATAGTTTTCGAGATAATTAACCATTTCAGTATTGATTCGCATCTGTGACCTTGACCTTTGAACCCATGACCTTTTTCTATACATCAAAATGATCGTCGTATCAATACCTACAACATTCTAACATACATGCCTATACAAAAAGTTTATAGTTTTCGAGATAATTAACCATTTCGGTGTTGTTTCGCATCTGTGACCTTGACCTTTGAACCCATGACCTTTTTCTATACATCAAAATGATTTTTGTATCAATACCTACAACATTCTAATATACATGCCTATACAAAAAGTTTATAGTTTTCGAGATAATTAACCATTTTGGTATTGTTTCGCATCTGTGACCTTGACCTTTGAACCCATGACCTTTTTCTATACATCAAAATGATCGTTGTATCAATACCTACAACATTCTAATATACATGACTATACAAAAAGTTTATAGTTTTCGAGATAATAATTATAATCAGAGGTAAAAAAAATTAGGTCACGACCTTCACAATTGACCTTGACCTCATTTTGAAGATACTAACAAGAAGATGTCAAAACTGAAAACCCCATGTCATTATCTGGTCAAGTAGTCAAGTTATAACAATTTGAAGCTATTTTACGATTTTTTCAAAATTAAACGCAAAAACGCGTAACCCATTTTTCGACCGAATTTCACAAAATGAACAAACTATAGGCTTAAGACCCTAGAGAAGCCAAATATCTCATCAGATTTTTTCTCCAAACAATACTTTCGGAGAAGAAGATTTTTTAAGATTTTTGCACCCCTAGGTCACCTTGACCTAGTTATGGTAGCCATGGCAACGCCACGAACAAATCTGAATTGCACCGACCCAGACATGCTTCTGACCAAGTCTCATTGAAATCTGCCAAGTACTTTCAGAGGAGAAGTCGAAAATGTGAAAAGTTTACGACGACAACGACGACGACGACGACGACAGACAACGGACAAATTGTGATCAGAAAAGCTCACTTGAGCCTTTGGCTCAGGTGAGCTAACAATATAACCAGATGAATAAGAAGACAATACACTTCTATGAAGCCCCACTTCTGACAGTCTTAGGATGAAAAATGTGCATTCAATACTAAATTCCAAATTTGTGCAAGAGGATGTTGGGGTGAGAGCTTAAACAGAAATGCCCTAGTTAAAGTTAAATCTAGAAAAGTTTGATACAGAATCATGGAAAAATGTTAATCTTTTCCATTTCTTAGAATAATATACAAAAAACAAATGAATGCACAAAAAACCTGAAAATTTATCTGTAAAATGTTTTAACTTAGATTGTAATTTTTTGTAGTTTTGTGTGAAGTTTAATCTACAAAAGCACTGTGATACCTGTCCAATATGGTTAATATAATATTTTAGTGTTATATTAACCATGTAACTGCTAACTCCGACAGACTATGAAGGACACAGTAGTTATATCTAAATCTCAATTATAGGTCTAACACTGCATGTCCACAATGGCAGTAAAAATAATAGACATTTGGCAGTAATTAATAAATAAACAGCATAAATACCGGTAAGCTTCCACCATTTTAAAATTATTTGTAGTCAAATTTCCAAAATGTGTGAACATATAGTCCATTTTACAGTATTTTATCACAAATTTGTCAAAATACTTTTTGAAAGAAAGTCTCTGCAAATGGTAGCCAAAAGTGATTTTGACTACCAGTAATGGAAACAGGTCAAATCTAAGAAGTGTGGTTTTGTGTATATTAAATGAGTTCTACATTACCCCCCCCCCCCAATCAAGCTTTGTATGTCCTAATTTAGACAAGGAAATCTGAGATTCAGCATCTAATTTTGACAAACATCTGTGACAGTGTTGATGGTGAAAAAATATTATTAATGTAACAATCAATGATGTATTAGTAAAGTATTTTTTGTTTTAAAACCATTGCAATATAATGAATGCCCTATTCAGGAATAATTGTCTCAATTTGTTTCAATTTAACAACAGACAAAAGCTATACTATATTCAATATTTAATGTGTTATAAAATTAGAGGTGCAAGAAACAAAAAATTAAACTTCTACAAATAAACTGTAGAATGTGGTTAATACAGTAAACTGAAAATTTTCGTGTTTATTTTAATTTTTGTTTTAATTTGCAAGATTAACAAGACGCAGAAACAAACTTTTGTGAATATTCTGTTTTTTATAATTCACTTGTATCCGATAATTTGAAAATAATAAAAGTATATGGGTATCTTGAAATGATGTCTTCTCACAAAAAATGGCTACTTTAGCTGAAGCAATGAGATGTGTTCACAAAGTTATCAGTGCTGTAAGTGCCACGTAACTCATACCAGATAAGTAAATGAAAAAAAAAACCACAAAAGTTTTCCAATTTGCAGTAGTTCCAATGAACCAACACAAAAGTATTTCAATTTTCAGTAGTTCCCATTATTACAATGTATGTAAAATTTGTTAAAAATGATTTTCCAATTTCAACAAGCTTTGGTATCTTTAAAAACAGGTTTTCACGAAATCAGGTATACTGATAACCTAAAAACTACTGACCTTTGACCTGTTGATATGAACAGTGCATATAATACATTGGTTAACAACTGTCCTTTGACCTGTTGATGCATCATGCATATTCATTGCTGGAACTGATATCACTTGACCTCCGACCTGTTGATATGAACAGGAACTGTAGATTTCTATGACACATTTTCATTAGCAAAAATGATTTCACCTGACTTTTGACCTGTTGATATGAAAAAACACCTGGCTGTGTTTCTGTAACACCGGTGTACTGGTGATAAGGTTTTTTCTACCTGAACATTGGTCTGTTAATTAACAGTCCCTGGATGTCACCTATAAATACCAGATTACTGGAAGTACAATGACTCCAGGATTATCACATCTAGCTGGGTATAATTAATGTTTGTATATATGTAGTTACAGACTAAGACACATATACAACAGATCTTTTGTCTTTCCATATTTAAATTAATTCCAGCACCTGTAACAGAAAGTAAACAAACTTAATACATATTTCACTTGTAACCCTAGATCATGAACTAACTTATCAGTTATAAACAGTTATATCAATGGCAGTTTGAACAATATTTGGAGCATCCAGTAACAATACAGCTTAAATGAAATCAAATTTCTGTGAATTAAGGCTTTTTTGCTCAAGAGTAATGAACTTCAAATAGCCAAAAAAAAAAAAAAAAAAAAAAAAAAAAAGAGAATTTACCAAAACCTGAAGTCGTGTTTGAAATGATCCTTGCAGTCTATGGCAAATTTTCACATTTAACTGTTGTGACAATATATGGGCTTAAGTGACTAATAAGCAATATTATTACTACTAAGGAGAGAATAGCACATGTAATTTAGACCTTGTTACAAGTTTACAATATAAATTTTGAATACAGAATGATATATTTATCACTTACTTTAACTGTACCCTGACTATTTGCAGCAAGTATCACATTAGATCCCTACAAAATAAAAGTGAAATGTATGAAATTACTGACTTCAAATTTAAGTATCGGTAAAGATCCCTAGAAATAACGTTCTGGAACAGTGCTTTTCCACATGCTCTATAACATGTAAAGTTTCAAGGTCTCAATATCTATATATAGGTCTCAATATCTATATATATTTATTCCCAACTTTGGAAGAAAGAAAGGGATATTAACTTTGAACTTCCATCTGTCAGTCCTCCCTTCTATCCAGACATTTCTTGTCCAAAGTAATTCTCCAGAACTATGAAGCACTATTTTATCGAACTTAGTACAAAGCATCAACATTCATGGGAGATGCAAATATCATCAACCAGTTGGTTTGCTCATTTTCCTGGGAGTTATGGTTGAATGTTGCTTAATGTCGCATCAGCAATTTTTCAGCTATTTGTGACGAGAACTATTTGATTAATCTCTGTGGATTAATCTATTAACAATTTTGTTTATGAAATGTGAAGTGCGAGTGTTGTATGGTCTGCCTTGTAGTAGCGCACACTCAGGGTGACTTTAACATGCTAACTCAGAGTCAGTACGACGCAGACAAGCGCACCACTCCCCCAGTCCATTATACCGATACCAGGCGAATCAGTAAAGGCCAAGGGCAAGGAAAATTCACTTTCCCACATGTGGTCCGAGCGGGACTTGAATTCACAGTGGCGAGACCATGGATTTGAAGACTGGCGTCTTATCCATTACGGCACTGGGCCTCTAAAGTATATGGTGTAAGTTTTTATATAACTTACTGGTCTCCAGGACACAGCACTAACAAATTCATTGACTTCTTCTTCTTTCTTATCTTTCTCCTGTGAGTGAAAATAATAACATGTACATGTATAATAAACAAGTTACAGTACTTATTATGTTGTGGCATCTACAACTGATTTTTTTCGAATAA
This sequence comes from Anadara kagoshimensis, assembly GCA_021292105.1. Classification (NCBI taxonomy): domain Eukaryota; kingdom Metazoa; phylum Mollusca; class Bivalvia; order Arcoida; family Arcidae; genus Anadara; species Anadara kagoshimensis. The sequence continues at coordinate 64,288,862 of CM037859.1, forward strand.
AGAAAAAAATAAATATATATACATGTATATAAATAAATAAAAATAAAGTAAAATAAAGTAAAATAAAATAAAAATAAATAAATAAAATAAAATTTAATTTGCTTTTTCCACATTGACAATAAATGGTAAAACTTGTCCTTTGAATTTAATCTTAGTTTGAATTTAAGCAATAACATTGGATTTATATAAGAAAAAGGAATACTCAAAGAACTAAAGAAAAGGAATGCCCAACGAACAAGAGCTGCAATAAGAACAGCTTACTTCACTTGCACGTCAACTTTCAGCTTATCAAAATCTTTAAATTTTAGTCCATAATAAACTTTTAACTTGATAAACATTGTCATGGGCATGATTATATACCATTCTATTTTTCCATTCCTGGTAGCCAAAATTGTCATTGGATACTAATTTTTAAGAAAATCTTTCAAAAAGGGACATATTTTAGCAAATTTGAGAAAAAGTTTCAAATGGACTAAAAGCATATTTAAAAAATTTTTTTTTTGGAAATTTGGCTGTTAATAATTTTAAATTTGTGTAAACCTATGATATGAAAACTTTGTAAGTTGAAAAGTCAGTATTATCAACTGAATGACCTCATTTCATGTTAAAGGAAAGATGTAATCTTTCTTTTCAATATACATAAGCTAAACTTAGAGCTTTTATGTCAGATCTTGGAAGCTTTCAGCATATACTTTAAGACAGGAAAGAAATGGAACAATGGTGTCTTTCATCCCAGCCAAAATTCTATCACTTGCATGCATTTTATTGCCATCAACTCTGGGATGAAAAAGAAAACAACATAGCCTTGTCAAAACCACCAAATTTTGGCAAGCAAATTGAAAAACCTTCTCAAACTATGATCTGCCAGAAAGGGATTTCAACCACTCAGGTTGTCTATTTCACAGGGGATTTATATTGCAATACAAAGTATATATAACACTTACTAGAACACTCCTAACTGTGTCAAATTTGAACGTCAGTAACTGTTTAGATAACCCTTTATAATATACATATAAGGAATTGTTTTCACTTCCTGGAAAGAAAAAAGAAAAAAATTGTTTCCTGAGTCAAAGAATAATAGAATCTATTATGAATATCCATGTAGGATAGGGAAATCTGACCCAAGGGGTTGAATATTTTAGTCAGAGATGAGGCTTGTCAAGTCTCTGACAGAAATATTCAACCCCAAGGGTGCAATTTTCCTGTCCTGCATGGATAAACTCAAAATTGATATTTTTTCCTCTTTTGATACTAGTATATCAAAAGTATACTGTAAACATATATGAACTTAATTTAGAGCAATCAAATTTTTGCACAATGTTCATGGTACAGTCAACTGGCACAATCATAAACTAGTATACTTACTGTTACTTGAACCTACATGTATATCTAAGACAGTTAACTTTCGAAATTATGAAATATACCTGGATATTTATGTTTCACTTAAGTGTAAAATTTTTTAATTATTTTAGATCGACTGGAATTATAATTATTTTTGTACTGTTTGATGCAGGAAAATTTGCAGAAATCAAATTTAAGTACAATTACTCTAACAAGAAATGTGCTAAAATAAGATTATTGCTTAATTCAGTACCTTTACTGTATTTTTATAAATTGACTAACAAGCACTTCACTTATGAATTATCTGTTTGTGTCAAGTAAATTATCTGATTACTAAGTGATTTTTTTCTGCCACTAGATACCACTTAAACATGTGATCTGATTTTTATCCCATACTCACCACATGCTACATAGTCTCCATCTGAGGCCAAGCCAACAAAGTTTTTCTCGTTTATATGACCTTTAAATGTCCGTTGACAAGTTGGTTTTGATACGTTCCATAACTTAAGTTGACTATCTGTGGAACTGTAATAAATACAATAAATGTTATTCAGTTTTTTATCCAATGGAAATAATAGCCAAGTAAGAAGTTTAAGGAATACAACATACATGTAGTACATTGTAAAACATGAGCACTGCTAGGCAGAACAAGATAACCCAATTTACATTTTTGTCCTTAAACTGTTAGTAAATATCCAAAAGAACAAAGGGAAACATTATCTAAACCTCTTCCCCGTAATATTACCCATTTTGTTAAGAAGTGTGTGAGTAGTAGGACAAATAAGATATCTTCAACATTGTTGGAGAAGCAAGAAGGATAAACTATTATGCATATATAGATGGAAGGAAACATGGATAGACAAATAGATGGATGGAAGGAAATGCCTTGCCATATTACATGTATATCTCATTTCTTGAAATGGGCATATAAAAATACATAAATGGATGGAATGAAGACACTGTCTATATACATGTATATATTACATCAAACTTGAATCTTTAGTATAGGTCATTCATGATATGATGGCAGTGTATATACACATGGGTAAGTCTATCAAACCTATACTGGTAATGATAGTGAGCCGTGTTTGTATAAAACCACCCTTTCTACTCTTTATTTGGCATATCAACCCTAATGTTGCCTAAACTGGCTGTATACCTTGCTATCAGATTGTGAACTACCTTTACTCCTAGACATATTACTTGATACTTACGCAGAAACAATTTCTTGAGTGTTAAGAAATTTGGTGTATGATACAGCTTTTCTGTGTCCTTTAAACACCATCACAGCTTGTTTTGTGTTCCGCAGATCATAATAATGTACACAATGATCTAAAACAAATCAAATTTCATATAATTGTGTTGCAACAATAGTTCAAAAACATAATCCATTATCAGTTGGAATCGGTTGATGCCTGGATGCAATTTCACCGATAATGATCGGTTGATACTTTTTTGTACATTTTTGAGGGAATTGGTATTTTTGTTGTATGCTTATTAAACAGTTAAACCCACTAGTATTTAATATAAATTAATAAAAGAAATGGTTCTCAACACTAGATGAACAGTGGTGGTAAGACTTTTATTAGTCTACATGTTTCAACAGCTATGCTGTCGTCATGCTGTCCTGATGACGACAGCATAGCTGTTGAAACATGTAGACTAATAAAAGTCTTACCACCACTGTTCATCTAGTGTTGAGAACCATTTCTTTTATTAATTTATTACTACTATGGAACTCTGTTGAATACCGCATGGTATCCACTAGACTGAACATTACCACATATTATACCTTACAGGTGTTGGTATCCTTTGTTTATTATTAGTATTTAATATATTTACTATCAAAATGTGTTTCCTTCTTTGAAGAGTTTGAACCTAAACCTCCAACATAGGGATAGAGCAATCTGAGATACCATAGTGGTTTGTTATAACTGAAACAATCCAACATAGGGATGGAGCAATCTGAGATACCATAGTGGTTTGTTATAACTGAAACAATCCAACATAGGGATGGAGCAATCTGAGATACCATAGTGGTTTGTTAGAACTGAAACAATGTCAATATTTTTTATACTTTAATAATTAAAGCAATAGTATATCCTTCTTAATCTTCTTAATATAGATTCCAACCAACCTGCAGATCCAAATGCTAAATGATAACGACTTTCTGGATTAAATTTTACACAGCATACATTAGCTTTGGCTTCTAAACATGCTATAGAATGATCTGTATTTGTGGACCATAATTTAACTGAAATATCAAAATCAAACACAATAGTTAATACTCAACAATAAAATTTAAAATTGTGTAACATAACAATAATTGAATTTGTTAAGTTTAATATTCTGTATACAGTCTGACCAAACAATTCTGTAAATTTATCTAGATTGGTACATTTTTAACGAGAAAAGCCATAATGTTGGTACATTTTAACGTACAGTGTTTTTTTTACATCCATTTTTGCAGAACAAATCCGTTGATTCAATCACCCTGTGTATACAATAGTATGTTCATTAGATAATATTACAGTATCCAGCTGGTATAAAGATTTGTCTCAGATGTGTAATTATGTTTCAGTTACATTTGCATTATCATATCTTAACCCTGTATTTTTTCCTTTTAATAATTCTGAACCTAATTCTATATATTTGTATACTAGCTGTATTGTTATAGGCAAACAACTTTGACCTGTCCGCTTGACCTTTAATTTAAATATTTATCACGGACCAAGTACATCTGTGTATAAGGAACACAAGTATTTATTCCCGATACATCATGAGATATACTCGCCTCAAACAGTACACATGTGTATTGTGTATGTATTAACTTGCATCTTAACACTACCCATTTATTTGGTAGACCCTCCTATATGAATATTCCTAATGAAAAGTAAAACGGACAGGTCAATGATGTTCACGTATACAAACAATGATGCCACATTCAATTTTGTGTTTAGATGCAAAATTTCAATGATCAAAAATAACAAATGACTGAAAAGTTACTGTACAGTTCTGCCTCTGAAGAACACATTAGTATTCAGCTGTTATCAAAAACATGGTTACATTTGGCAAAGACATTTAAACTGATGCTCATGTACTAGTACTTTATATAGACAAGCTAATAATTTATTTCATTTTTTAACATTATTTTACCTTTTGCATCATCTGATCCTGATGCTAATAGTTTGGGATCCATCCAGTTAAAATCTACACTCCAACATCTTTTTTCATGTTCCTATAATACAAACAAGTAGTTAACCAAATATCAGAGACTTAGTTAATCTTCATATTCATCTAAAGTAAACAATTTTTAGTGTAAAAGTATACAGTCCAACCTGCCTTAAAGGTCACCTCTATATAATGGCCACCTGCTTATAAAGACCAGTAGATTTTATCCCTTTTGTTCTATCTCAGAACAGACATGGATGTTTGTAGAGGTTTTTGAATCAGAAACAGATGATATTTTGTATAATTAGGTGTATGTAAATAGTCTCCTTGGATGAGGTAAACATTGTAGAATTTCTCTCCTCTGGTCTATCATCCTGAGAAATGATGTACCTTGGTAAGATATTCCTCAGTGTCCCCTCCCCCTCAACCAAGACCACTATTAATGTACTGCTGTATAAATGTATATATAATTCCTTACCTGGAATAATTTAGATTTCTGTCCTGTATAGGCGTCCCATAATGTTATAGTTCCTTCATAATCAGAACTAGCTAAAGTATTTTTATGATAATTACTCCACGTGACACAGCTAAAATAAATACAAATCATCAATTATAGCCAGCTTGTAAATAACTTGTTGACTCGGGGATATTGCAAGCCTAGGTTTATCAATGCCCTCAAAAAGTTTTATGGCCGTCATCACAGTATTGTTGATAAGTTTGATGTCTCTGTGTCCAGGATTGCTCTAGATGTATTTGACGCCCCATAGTTCCATGTTACTTTCACACAATTTTGATTACACATGTGGCGGGTGTAGCTAGCTAAACAGGAGGTGCTTACCCTTCCGGAGCACCAGACTTCACTTTCCTGGTGAAAGTTCAAATGTCTAACCTAAAATGTCAGTTCCAAAGTTTTTACTTTGCTTCTGGATTGTGATTTGGACATGAATTAGTATGTTTGTTTTATTATATGCATGTATCTATACCATGAATGGGGCCTTGATCAGTAAGGGGTCTGAAACTTCATGCCACTTAAATCAGGAAATGTGTTAGTCTGATGAGCCTATTGGATTAAGATACAAACTGTATTAGATTAATTTCTTTCTCAATATTGATTTCACATGTGGCAGATGTAACTAGCTAGATAGGAGACGCTAACCATTCCAGTGCACACAACCTAACTGTCATGGTGGAAGTTCACATGTTAATCTTAATTAGTCAGTTTTTAATTTTTACTCGACATTTGATTTGGACATGGATCAGTACGTTTTTGTGTATGACAAACTTTTAACTAACTTGATAAAGGAAATGTGCCAGACTGATGAACCTACTGGCCCATGACAAATTTTTTACAGATAGCAAGACAAGTTATTTACCTGATTTTAGAGTTACATAACATCTCATTTACAGGATAATGTGTATCTACAGCATCTTTTATCACTACATCATACTCATATACCTAAAATACATCAAAATTAAATTTATAATCAAAACACTGTCTGACTCAGTGGTAGATAAATTGGATTTCTCATATCCAAGTATTTTCTAGTACTTCCTCATTTGTGGAAACCGTGCTATATCTATCATTATAAGCTGGTTTTACTTCTTAAAGACCATGCAGTAGCTCAGTTGGTAGAGTGCTCATTCCACATGTAGGAGGTCATTGTTCAAACCCTGGCTGGGTCTGACCAAGACTTAAAATAGGAAGTGACTGTTCTTTTGCCAAGCATTTACAATGTAGTATTTAGAAATGAAATTAAATGGGTCCTTTTCAAGAGTCTTAAAAACAGATGTCCCATTGTTGCACATTAAATAACTCTTGCTGGTTATTGCCATCAATGCAAAGCAAAGGTAAAGTTCTGGCACTTCAAACAAGAGGCCCATGGGCCTGATACGCTCACCTGATAACTAATGGCTAGCTGATAGATTTAAAGAAAACATTAATACTAAACCCCAACAACTTTTTTTACATCATGATAACCGTTGTATCAATACCTACAACATTCTAGTATACATGCCTATACAAAAAGTTAATAGTTTTCAAGATAATTAACCATTTCAGTATTGTTTCATATCTGTGACCTTGACCTCTGAACCCATGACCTTTTTCTATACATCAAAATGATCGTTGTATCAATACCTACAACATTCTAATATACATGCCTATACAAAAAGTTTATAGTTTTCGAGATAATTAACCATTTCGGTATTGTTTCGCATCTGTGACCTTGACCTTTGAACCCATGATCTTTTTTTATACATCAAAATGATTGTTGTATCAATACCTACAACATTCTAATATACATGCCTGTACAAAAAGTTTATAGTTTTCGAGATAATTAACCATTTCAGTATTGTTTTGCATCTGTGACCTTGACCTTTGAACCCATGACCTTTTTCTATACATCAAAATGATTGTTGTATCAATACCTACAACATTCTAATATACATGCCTATACAAAATGTTTATAGTTTTCGAGATAATTAACCATTTCGGTATTGTTTCGCATCTCTGACCTTGACCTTTGAACCCACGACCTTTTTCTATACATCAAAATGATCGTTGTATCAATATCTACAACATTCTAATATACATGCCTATACAAAAAGTTTATAGTACTATTTCAGTATTGTTTCACATCTGTGACCTTGACCTTTGAACCTGTGACCTTTTTCTATACATCAAAATGATCGTTGTATCAATATCTACAACATTCTAATATACATGCCTACACAAAATGTTTATAGTTTTCGAGATAATTAACTATTTCAGTATTGTTTCACATCTGTGACCTTGACCTTTGAACCCGTGACCTTTTTCTATACATCAAAATGATCGTTGTATCAATACCTACAACATTCTAATATACATGCCTACACAAAATGTTTATAGTTTTCGAGATAATTAACCATTTCGGTATTGTTTCGCATCTGTGACCTTGACCTTTGAACCCATGACCTTTTTCTATATATCAAAATGATCGTTGTATCAATACCTACAACATTCTAATTTACATGACTATACAAAAAGTTTATAGTTTTCGAGATAATAATTATAATCAGAGGTAAAAAAAATTAGGTCATGACCTTCACAATTGACCTTGACCTCATTTTGAAGATACTAACAAGAAGATGTCAAAACCGCAAACCCCATGTCATTATCTGGTCAAATAGTCAAGTTATAACAATTTGAAGCTATTTTACGATTTTTTCAAAATTTAACGCAAAAACGCGTAACCTATTTTTTATCCGAATTTTACAAAATGAACAAACTATAGGCTTAAGACCCTAGAGAAGCCAAATATCACATCAGTTTTTTTCTCCAATCAGTACTTTTGGAGAAGAAGATTTTTTAAGATTTTTGCACCCCTAGGTCACCTTGACCTAGTTATGGTAGCCATGACAACGCCACGAACAAATCTGAATTGCACCGGCCCATATATACTTCTGACAAAGTTTCATTAAAAACTGTCCAGTAGTTTCAGAGGAGAAGTCGAAAATAGGTGTTAACGACGCACGCACGCACACACGCACGCACGCACACACGCACGCACGCACACACGCACATACACACGCTGCGCTATGCCATAAGCTCACATGACCTTCGGTCAGGTGAGCTAATAAAACTAGTGATGTCCTGATATAAGTGAATGTTCTTGACTGGGATGTAAAACCCAATTTTATAAATCAGTAAGACTGAAACATTGGATTCAAAATTAACCTGCAACATTTTGTATATTCTCTTGTGACTGAAACAAAACTTGTAAGACAGGATATTTAGGATAATTAATCTAACTACAACATTTATTTATGGGGGCAGGATTTATTCCCACCCCAACTCGAGACATTTGAAAAGAATCTAAAGTTATTAATCACACTGCATACAGGCTACTTCAGTCTTATATTCAGGAATCTATTACACAATTGAAAGTAATGTTGAATAACAAAATTTATAACTTTTTGTGACATTTAAAATAAAACATAATAAATAATAATATCAATAATATAAATATTATATCAAAAATAAATTAAAATTTGATTTTGATATTTAACACAGACATTAAGAAAAACTTCACATTAAAGCAAAATTTTCCTAAAATTATTGTTCAAGGGAAGTAATTAGTATTCTCACATCTGTGATCTAGTTATTTCACCTGTCTTGTCATGGTTGATGCATATCACACAAACAATCTCCTGCATTAACCAGATTTTTAAATTAAATTTTATATGAAAAATAAAGGACATTCTAGATGAGACATAATCAATTTCACACACTAAATTGATTGGGAAGTAATGAGTAGTATCATTTTAATTCTAGTTCTTATATATATATATATTCAAATTCTAGCTGTTCATTCTATTATTTACCTTTATTTTCTTGGTTACACCAGCTATTGCAAAGAAATCACAGTCTCTGTCAAACTCTATGCTGTAAACAGAAAATTTATATAAAATAATTATAAACAGCAATTTATAAATTACTAATTAATTACATTATGTTACTCAACTTACTGAAATCCATATGTATTTGTTTGATTGAAATTAGAGTAGTGATAAGTATTGTTTCTATATTCTATATTTAATTTATTTCATTTATATCAATTCTGAATGAAATGAATCAAAATAGAAACAATACTTACAAATAAATTTCCAGAATAATAAGAACATTTAATTAAAAACTGTTTCTATATGTTATTCATTAATTTTAATTTTCTAACAAAATATTGATTAAACTAAAATAAACTAACATTTAAATACAGAATTCATCAATATTATTTTTCAATCAAGAAAAGCAAAAAATGTAAATGGCACGTATGAATCTAATACACCAATGATGACTGTTAGTGATACAAAGTTGTTACGTCATTGGACGTATGAATCTAATACACCAATGATGACTGTTAGTGATACAAAGTTGTTACGTCATTGCACATATGAATCTAATACACCAATGATGACTGTTAGTGATACAAAGTTGTTACGTCATTGGACGTATGAATCTAATACACCAATGATGACTGTTAGTGATACAAAGTTGTTACGTCATTGGATGTATGAATCTAATACACCAATGATGACTGTTAGTGATACAAAGTTGTTACGTCATTGGACGTATGAATCTAATACACCAATGATGACTGTTAGTGATACAAAGTTGTTACGTCATTGGACGTATGAATCTAATACACCAATGATGACTGTTAGTGATAGCACGTATGAATCTAATACACCAATGATGACTGTTAGTGATAGCACGTATGAATCTAATACACCAATGATGACTGTTAGTGATAGCACGTATGAATCTAATACACCAATGATGACTGTTAGTGATAGCACGTATGAATCTAATACACCAATGATGACTGTTAGTGATAGCACGTATGAATCTAATACACCAATGATGACTGTTAGTGATAGCACGTATGAATCTAATACACCAATGATGACTGTTAGTGATAGCACGTATGAATCTAATACACCAATGATGACTGTTAGTGATAGCACGTATGAATCTAGTACACCAATGATGACTGTTAGTGATACAAAGTTGTTACGTCATTGGACGTATGAATCTAGTACACCAATGATGACTGTTAGTGATACAAAGTTGTTACGTCATTGGACGTATGAATCTAATACACCAATGATGACTGTTAGTGATACAAAGTTGTTACGTCATTGGACGTATGAATCTAATACACCAATGATGACTGTTAGTGATAGCACGTATGAATCTAGTACACCAATGATGACTGTTAGTGATAGCACGTATGAATCTAATACACCAATGATGACTGTTAGTGATAGCACGTATGAATCTAGTACACCAATGATGACTGTTAGTGATAGCACGTATGAATCTAATACACCAATGATGACTGTTAGTGATAGCACGTATGAATCTAATACACCAATGATGACTGTTAGTGATAGCACGTATGAATCTAATACACCAATGATGACTGTTAGTGATAGCACGTATGAATCTAATACACCAATGATGACTGTTAGTGATAGCACGTATGAATCTAATACACCAATGATGACTGTTAGTGATAGCACGTATGAATCTAATACACCAATGATGATTAGTGATAGCACGTATGAATCTAATACACCAATGATGACTGTTAGTGATAGCACGTATGAATCTAATACACCAATGATGACTGTTAGTGATAGCACGTATGAATCTAGTACACCAATGATGACTGTTAGTGATAGCACGTATGAATCTAATACACCAATGATGACTGTTAGTGATAGCACGTATGAATCTAATACACCAATGATGACTGTTAGTGATAGCACGTATGAATCTAATACACCAATGATGACTGTTAGTGATAGCACGTATGAATCTAATACACCAATGATGACTGTTAGTGATAGCACGTATGAATCTAATACACCAATGATGACTGTTAGTGATAGCACGCATGAATCTAATACACCAATGATGACTGTTAGTGATAGCACGTATGAATCTAGTACACCAATGATGACTGTTAGTGATAGCACGTATGAATCTAATACACCAATGATGACTGTTAGTGATAGCACGTATGAATCTAATACACCAATGATGACTGTTAGTGATACAAAGTTGTTACGTCATTGGACGTATGAATCTAATACACCAATGATGACTGTTAGTGATACAAAGTTGTTACGTCATTGGACGTATGAATCTAATACACCAATGATGACTGTTAGTGATAGCACGTATGAATCTAATACACCAATGATGACTGTTAGTGATACAAAGTTGTTACGTCATTGGACGTATGAATCTAATACACCAATGATGACTGTTAGTGATACAAAGTTGTTACGTCATTGGACGTATGAATCTAATACACCAATGATGACTGTTAGTGATACAAAGTTATTACGTCATTGGACGTATGAATCTAATACACCAATGATGACTGTTAGTGATACAAAGTTGTTACGTCATTGCACGTATGAATCTAATACACCAATGATGACTGTAAGTGATACAAAGTTATTACGTCATTGCACGTATGAATCTAATACACCAATGATGACTGTTAGTGATACAAAGTTGTTACGTCATTGCACGTATGAATCTAATACACCAATGATGACTGTTAGTGATACAAAGTTGTTACGTCATTGCACGTATGAATCTAATACACCAATGATGACTGTTAGTGATACAAAGTTGTTACGTCATTGCACGTATGAATCTAATACACCAATGATGACTGTTAGTGATACAAAGTTGTTACGTCATTGCACGTATGAATCTAATACACCAATGATGACTGTTAGTGATACAAAGTTGTTACGTCATTGCACGTATGAATCTAATACACCAATGATGACTGTTAGTGATACAAAGTTGTTACGTCATTGGACGTATGAATCTAATACACCAATGATGACTGTTAGTGATACAAAGTTGTTACGTCATTGGACGTATGAATCTAATACACCAATGATGACTGTTAGTGATACAAAGTTGTTACGTCATTGGACGTATGAATCTAATACACCAATGATGACTGTTAGTGATACAAAGTTGTTACGTCATTGGACGTATGAATCTAATACACCAATGATGACTGTTAGTGATACAAAGTTGTTACGTCATTGGACGTATGAATCTAATACACCAATGATGACTGTTAGTGATACAAAGTTGTTACGTCATTGGACGTATGAATCTAATACACCAATGATGACTGTTAGTGATACAAAGTTGTTACGTCATTGGACGTATGAATCTAATACACCAATGATGACTGTTAGTGATACAAAGTTGTTACGTCATTGGACGTATGAATCTAATACACCAATGATGACTGTTAGTGATACAAAGTTGTTACGTCATTGTATGTGACCAAATAGCCTTTTGTTTCAATAAAAAACTGTTACAAAGGAATTGATAAAATTTTATAGATTTTAATAACTTTGTGAAGGAATAATAACATTAAAGATATAGATATTTTTTACTGTATCAGTTGTATTATAAATAAACACATACTAATCCATATCCAAATTACAATACCAAAGCAAAATAAACTCTTTGAAACTGACAAAATAACTTAAACATGTGAACTTCCACCAGGGAAGTTAGGCTGGGTGCTCTAGAAGGGTAAGTACCTCCTGTTGAACTAGCTACACCCGCCACGTGTCAAACCAAAATTGAGAGTGAAAGGAATCCAATATAATAACCCAAAAGACTAATTTTACTGACAAATTTTCTGATTTACATGTGTAGGTGGCATAAAGTGAATGCAGGATGCATTATGAAGAAAGGAATCTAGAACTATGGGTCTGTGGGGAGTCAAATATAAAACAATAACATTACCTTGACACTATACTTGAACCATTATAGATATCACTAGCATAGCTCAATGTTGCTAAAGGTCGAAATGAACTAAACTTTGTAAACTTTGAAAGACTTTCGGTAAATTCTGATAACCCAGACTTATTTTCTTCTCCAGCTAAAAGAAATAAATCATAATTAATTATAATCAATGTTGTTAACAAGAAAATGATTTTATCATTAGTGATTTACTTGATCATTATGAAATTGAACTCGTTATCTCGAACATGGATATCTCGAATTTTGGATAAGTTGAACTTTTTTCAATTTATTTGATCATCATGCATATTTATAGACAGGGCTAATTGTTCTACCTGTTTGGCACTGTGCCAATTAATCAGATAATGAGTACTCAACAAAAAGTATTTGTAACCTAGCACCAGAAAATTTTATATTTTTATGGTATTTTTGTTTTAACATTATATTTTGACAATCTAATTACATGTAGAATCAAGGATAATGTCTGACAAATAATCTACTCAACATTGGTCCGAGTGAAAATAAAATTTTTACTCCAAATCGTGGTCAGGAAGAGTGGCTAAGTGCTTTATCTGAGGTCTGATAGTATGAACTGTATCTCATAAACATCTTGTTTAAGGAAATTTTTAGATGTCATGTTAAAGCAACTAGATCTGGGATAAACCTAAATTTAAATCAACACAGAAATAAGGATAAATCATTACCAAAGTCATCTTTATGACGTATGGAGAAATAGCACTGCTCTAAATCTTCAAAATGCTGGCTCACTTTTTTCCTCCGTGAGGCCATTGTCGTTTGTAACCATGGTTTTCCAGCCTTGAAGACAAAGAAAGAAAGAACTGATCATAAAAAAATTATTCTATATGTATTATATATTTGTAACATCAGATTAATTAATTTTATAAATAACAGCAATTATAAGTTACAGAAAATTGAAACCCAATATGTGTCCATGAATCTATTTAGTGGAAGTATGTAGTTTAGTTGTTAGAGCGTCAGATTTGAGACCCAAGGGTTGTGAGTTTGAATTTCGAAGACGACATTGTGACATTAAGCATGTTACTTCATTTCACACTGCTGCTGCTGCCTTACTCAGTTTCAGAATGATTGGCTGGTGGGACAGCAACCTCTGCAACTGCTGTCTCTGTAAGCTAGCACCTAACTAGTCACTGTGTGTGTATGCTAATACTAGTACAAAACAGATGTACGCATAATACACAGTCAATCATGGTTATATCGGATAGTCTAGTCTGACTAGTGTAATCTGGCTGACACTGAACCACAGTGCAAAGATTAAAATGGGCCCATATAAGCATAAAGCTAACTAAAGAATCTAATAATAAATTAAATGAAAATATTAAAACCAAGCACTTTAGAAATAGGTTGCTAATGATCAAAAACAAGAGTATGGAGTGAAAACTGAATTATAAGAACACTTACATTTTTACTTCCATTAAAGCCGTCTTGACTTCCTGATTCTGTCTGTGGAGACAAATCAAATCCATTTGGCACTAAATGATCCTGTAATAAATATACACATAGTAACTCACAGCCACTTTATCTGGGGGACATAACTCACAAATACACATAGTAACTAGAGAAGGCTTATATTATCAGTCCTATTGCAATGATTTTAAAAGCAATACAAGACATCAATGTAAGGTATTCAAATTCTAGTAGATATGTATGAGAATTCTAGTGGATATGTATGATAATTCTAGTGGATATGTATGATAATTCTTGGCAAGTATGATGAAAATTTTACTCCAATATGACAAGTAATGTTAACTAACCAACGCTTTTTTTTAATTAAAAAGGAGTCTTGAAAAACAATTTGGCTAATCAGAAATCTTCTAATTTTGTTTCAAGTTTGTGATTCAACCCCTAATTTTCAAGATGTAAAGATTATAAACATAGTTTTATTTTAGTATTCAATACTTATTCTTTCCTTCAAGAGAGGCAACATCTCGATATAAGTGAAATATTCTTGACTAGGACATTAAACACCATTACTTAACACAACTCAACTCCTTCAAGAGTACTTACTGGTAAAAATGGGAACTTTCTCTTGTGATCTGAAATTTTGTCCTGAAAAGTGAAATGCACATTTAAATTTGTGTTTTAAGAAAATGAGAGAAAGAGAGAATTCTCTGTTTGAGGCAGAAATTTACTTTTGTTATGGCCATCTATCATGATTCAATATTAGGACTGACGACCACTATTGAAAATCATTACTGATTATTGCCACTGCTTTAAGTGATAATTGGGGACAAATATCAGTATAATTTACATTGCTCACAATAATATGTAACAATTCACAATTAATCTTTATTTTTCATAGCCTACAACTAAACATTTCAAGCGGTAAAGCTTTGTATGCATTTTTGATTTTTTATAAAAGTGATTCTACAATATATATTACAGGGTCAGGGTATGCTGATAACATGACAGCCAGAGTAAAATGTTTATATGTAAACAGCAAATAATATATAGCAGATACTATTATTGTCAAAAGCTGCCTTGCCTAACTATAATAACTTTCTCTTACTTTTCCAACTTCAGCCCTTTCAACAGATTTTAAAGTATCCGGCAAGTTTTCTGGAGTAGACAGCAAATTTACCGTATATTCTCGCCGAAAACCCGCACTTTTTTGACAAAAATTAAAAATTTGAGAAGGGGGGTGCGGGTTATTTGTGCAGTTTTACAAAAAACTTGCTGCAGATATTGACGATCTAGCGTGAAATCGGTTGAATTTTCCATGTACTCCGCAAGTCAAATGGGATAAAATCGTCATCACAATCGATGTTGGCCAATTTATTTCAGGATTGTATATTTATTATTTAATGTCTGAATGGCTGATGTAAAGTCAACATGTATGTAGATATTATTTTTTAATACATGTATGGATACAAACGATGAAGCTTGAATGAAACATGTACTTTTTGACTCCCGATCGTGAGATGGGGTAATACACATCTTGTTGTCACCGACAAAGGAAGTCAAAGTTTGATCATGCGCAAAGGTTGTGATGTGTATTGCATGATTTGTTTAAACAAGGGGGTCGTTTATAGCGTTTTTAGACTAATGTTTCAGATTTAACAATACCGGACTGTCTATATTATGTAAAGTTGACGATATATTGCTCAAATATCACCGCATTATAATGTTCAGAATGACATGTGGTTTTGCATTCGCGAGTATTGGTCAATAACTAGGACGACCTCCAATTGTTTGAACTTTTGTGAAAAAAAATATTCGTATTCATTATTTTGTTACGTTTGAAATCTAAACATGTCGGAATTGCAAATTAAATTTGAATAAATTTTATTAATATCCCGATAACCGATTGTCGAATCCTGGCTCTTTTTACTCAAAACTGACAGATACGAAACCGCCGTAAGACCTCTGACATAGGAATATATAATAAGTGTTTGTAATGGCGGCGCTTTCTTCTTCAACATGTACACACGGGTCCCGGTAATTATGGATGATTATATCAATGAATAAGAAATCGGGAATGGCTTCAATCATTAAACAAACAAGACACACGCGAGGTGTTACCGGGAAGACTTGATTAAAGTTAATTACAGGTGACCAGGTATTTACTTCTTTGCCGACGGCTATAATTTCTGTTACACGTGCCAACGTTACTCATACTTACCTTAATTAATTATTTATTTATTTATTTCAAAGACTTTATTGGTCAAATTTAATATAAAAATATCACAAATATTACAAATAATAATAACAAAAATACAATAAAGATCAAAATTTACTTTCAACTTGAAAATTACAGTAACTTCCGGTTTGTCGATCTTCTATAATGCCTTGAATTATCAAAATATTTTCTGGGTGCGGGTTATATTCTGCGAATACAAATATTCCTGGGATATTCAGGGTGAAATAGGGGTGCGGGTTATGCCCCAGGGCGGGTTTTAGGCGAGTATATACGGTAGTTGAAACTCTATATAAATGTAATACTGATGAATGAAAGTAAGCGCCAGACAAAGTGTAGAAATACCAAAGTAGACAACAGGTTTTGCTGGTTGCTGGCTTCTATTGAAACTGCTGAACTTGCTTATTGCCACATTATTTTGAAACCAGAAAGTCCCATTATTATAAATCTTTTTATAAGTCATCCTCGATTTATCCCTGAACTGCTTTTAAAACACTAAAATCTGACTGAACAAATGGTTGCAATAAATCGAGGATTTACTGTATATGTTAACACTTACATCCACTTTTTTACAATCTTCATCAATAATGGCTAAATCTCTCTTTAACTGTTCTAATTGCTGTGTAAAACATAACAAACAACATAAATAAATAAATAAATATAATAAATAAATAAATAAAAAATAAATAAATAAATAAATAAATGGCATCAATTAATTATTAATAGACAATTTTATAATTTTGTCACATAACATTATGGCTAAACTGTGAATTTTATAACATTGGAAAATTACTAGTCCTAGGATAAAGGCTGCAAGTTCTTAGATCAGTAAAATGTTAGTACATTAACAGTGTAGTGGGGATGAGTAATGTTGTTTTAAGTCCCAGCCAAGATTCTTTCACTTATACTTAAGCCGTTAGTTTGTGATCTGTCTTGAATTTGTGCAGAACTGTTGGGCCTTTAGAGTGCTGGTACATGTAGCCACAATGTTGAATATAAACTTTTCAAACTAAACATGTCAACAAGCTATATAAACCTACGACAAGAAATAAAACCTCACTTGCGGCTGACTAATCAGGGGTGAATCCACAATGTTGACACACCTTTGTTTAGAAGGATTTATGTCACGGCCAAGGTCCTCTTAACATTGGACCCCTATGCTAATATCAAAGGTTTAATAAAGTTCTATACATATAAGATACAAAAACTTCTTTAACAAGAGTTTCGAATGGACAGATGAAAGGAAGGACAGATGGAAACTCAAAATTAAATATCCCTCTCTTTTTTCGAGGAGGGGGATAATAAAATCACCTCTTGTTTTTTCTGTCTAATCTTCTGTAGAAATTCTTTCAAGACACAATTCTGAGCTAACTTTCCATCCTAAAACAAAGAAATCAATCAATGAATATGTCATGTAATTATTCATATACAGAGTAATGGTGTTCCCATTAATTAAAAGATTGGTTGTCCTCACTACTGGAAAATGAAAAATCCACTATGAAATTCAGAAATTGATTATATACAATTATTTAAAAATTAATTCATTTATCTTTTCTGTTCTGCATTTTATTAAATTTGTGGTGATCCTCGATTGGAGGAAGTTATGGCTAGTCAAACCAGACGTGCAGAATTCCTCGCAGGGGTTGAAAAATTTTTCAGATGAACTAAAGCCCCGAACTTTTTGATAAAGAAAATCAAAAGCCAGCAATTTTTTTAATCAAGTCCAGAGTTTGGTTAACGAGAAAATTGAAGGAGAAAACCAGAAATTTATATGTATTCTATCGGCAGTTAAATGGTATTTTTGGCAGTATTTACAACCCATGTGATGGCTGTTGAAACAATCCGACACACTTTTCCGATCATATTTGGTGTCTTTTTTTTTATGCGAGTTTCTTTTCTCGCCACTGTAGCCTGCTTGTTGGTGTGAAATTTAAATTAAACCGCTACATCATCGGACAAGACTGAACATTGGTAGCGATTACAAGCATAATAACTATCTGGATTTTTCTTTATCAGCAGAACGCTTAAGTTGCCTACCTAATAACTAGCATTTCTTACAAGCACTGTAATGATCAAGAATGAATGTAAACAATAACAGGGCAATGTGACTACGGGAGGTTTTGCAAGATTTTTTCAAGACACCATGTGACAATCGATAAAATTCATTGGCCTTCTGAATGCTTAAGCCCGAGGGGCTTTTCAGCAAAAATTTTGCAAAGTCCTGCTTGCCAAATTTCTAGTCCAGGGCTTCGGACTTGAGGAATTTTCAACCCCTGCCTCGGTGAAAGTCTAGTGAGTTATATCCTTGATTGTCAAACCAGCAACATTGTAGCAAACAAACATTGCACAGATGAGTCTGAAATTGCCCTGTGGATCGTCGGACGCCGATTCCCTAACTCCAGGAGCTTGGCGAGTTACAGTGAAGACTGACGCTAAAGTAAATATCTTATATACATCGTAGGTTACAGCAAATTCTTCAGTGAATGCCAAATGCAAGGAAAATTCCCATTACCTGTAGCTCATTATCATTTAATAAAGTCTTAAGCTGTTAAGTCCTTGCCAAACCTGGGTTGTATGATCATGGCTATTTATTGTACAAAGGGAAGGAAGAAACTCAAAGTAGACATACCTCTTCAAGTTGTTGTTTTTTATGATGTAAGATTTCTAATAACTGGTTTACATGTTGAATATCAAGATTGTCCTCCATAATGAGATCAAGCAGTTCTCCATTACGACCATTCTATAGTTAAATAAACAATAAAAGTCTCAACAATACCTGTTCCGTTATACTTTTTTTCCTTCTCATGTAGCTGCTTTTTGATTACCGTACATGGCAATATGTTGTAGCTTAAAGAAGAGTTCTTTAAACTTTATATTTTAAATGTTATTGTGCGCTTTTTAAGTTGTCTACAGGCACATACAATAGTTCCAGACAGAAACCGGAGGTGGGTTAAATGAAACAATTTCAGTGCTCCAAGCAGGTTTTGAAAACTGGTAGCCACATGGCTAATAATTCAAAAATTTTAGTAGCCATTTCAAGATTTTTGTCGCCAGGTAAAATTCTTGGTGGCCAAACCTTATAAATATTCTTTCTAATCACACCGCTCGTCGCTACTACCGATTGAATGGTTAAGTGAGATCCTCCGATTGGTCCCACCACAGGAGGCAACTTTCGAGGTGGAGCGATGAGAAGACGACCAAACTTGATCATTTAGAGGAAGTAAAAGTCGTAACAAAACCCAAATCAAAAAGTGATTTTTGACGTTTGGCTGCCATTATGCAAAATTAGATCACGGTCAGATATGCGCTTTAAACTATAAAGTCACCTACTTCAATTCAAGCGCTTTTAAGATATTATTGATGGCGAGACTATTTGTCAGGTTGGGTGACGGGTCATGAACAAAATTTTCGGATTTCCCAATTTTCATTGACCAAACTCAAAAAAAATATTTGACATAATGGCGATCGTCTGACAATTTGTAGTCGCAAAATCTGATTTTTGGTCGCAAATTTCGAGTATTTACTAGGCTACTTGGAGCACTGAATTTCGAGATAAAAAGAGTCTAAAATCAAACAACTATTCAAATAAAGACAGTGTCATGTTCCTTTCATTCTCAATTTTGATTTTACATGTGGTGGATGTAGCTAGCTAGACAGGGAGTGCTTACCCTTTCAGTGATTTTGTTACATTTTTTAAAAACTACCCTCTGCCTTTAAGATTGGGAAAATTGAAGTTCTGAGATCTAGCAAACTGCATGATGATATGCTGGCAATAGCTAGTATCTTCATTGTATAAACTCTATATTGTAGTACTATCTGATATTTTGTGGGGATATAATTTTTCAGTACATCACTGTTGTTTAGGGCAATCTTAGTGGACATACACAGAAGTTTTAGTCATTTTTCTATAGGGGCAACTACCTTTATTCAGTAATAATTTTAAGCAAATAAAATCACTGCCTTTCAGAGGACCAGGCGTCCCTGGTAGAACTCCACATGTTCTGACAAATGATAACAGCATATTATAATTTGTTAATACATGTATAATCTGATGACAAATGATAATTTAAAGTATATTATGGTAATCACCTGTATTTCTCTCTTTAACTTTTTCTCTTCTTGTTTCCTCTATGTTTTACTATGAGTTCATTTACTGTTTAAAGTAAAAACAAACAAAAATCATAATTAAATAGGTAACAATATTTACACATCTACATATCTAACCATGCCTTTGATTCAAGAACTTATTTAAATGTCATCAATGATGAAATTGAGTAATGGGGTTTTAAGACTAGTCAATCATCTTCTACTTATATTAAGTTTACCAATTCTGGGATTGTGGAGGAAATCCCAGTGCCCAGAGAAATCCAATGACCTTTGGCTTTGTCAAGCAAATGACAAATTTTCTCACACCAGGATCTATCCTGAGTGGGATTAAAATCAAGCAGTGTGAGTTTAACTGAGGCACTGTGAACTGAAAGTGTACTTTTAGACCACTGAGCTACTAAGGTCCTTAATAATATCAATGAACTGCAGTTATGCATAGTGATCCTTAACATTATCAATGAACAGTTATGCATAGATATTCCAAATTCTATGAAGTCACAATCTTTTAACTTTGAAAAATTATACTAAAGATGGTTCAAGATCTACAAATTATAAAGTATTACTGGAATGTAAGTATCAATAAATTCATATCATAATGCATTATGATATGTTGATTTTTAATTTTGTCAAAGAATGAATTGATACATTACTGCATGGGAGACTTACAAAGTGTGTATGTGTATATGTGTTTTTGTCATTGCCTTTCAGGAAATGTGTTTGATAAATTTAGATCAAACATACCAATGTGTGTGTGGATTTCACTCTCGACAAAACTGTGGTCTGTGTGTATTTAACTTTTTTCCTGAAAATATTTTCTGTCACTGGCAATGAAAAATTTTGTGAAGTGTGGAGAAATATTGAAAAAAGTAATGTGATACATGTTACTTCAAGATCTTTCACTCCTGCACATGTAAAAACTTATGTATTGTCTTTTTAATTGTTGCTGCATGTTTGTTTTCAGAAAAACTTTACACTGGTAACCTGAAATTTGGATGGAAAAACCTTTAGGGTCAGCTATACTAAAAATAAAATAGGTTTGGTCAGGAAACCAGAAGCTCGCTTTTGTTTTTGTTTTTGGGCTTAAAATATTCAAGATCTAGAAACTTTAATGCACTATACTGTGATACTTACATATAAAATTTGGGTAGACTTGGTCTGAATTTTCAATAATAAAATTACACTTTGGACAACGGTTGTTCTGCTCTAAACTTTGCTTTATACACTTAAAACTGAAATTATAAAAACAGGCACTATAATAATATTCTACATACACATATAGAAATACAGTAAATCCTTGTTATAATGACCCTCAATAACCCCGACACCTTATTTATTACCACACTATTTTTAAGTCCAAAAATCAATTTCTTCTACGGTATACTATCTTTATAACCCTCCACTCAATTTATCACATAACCCCAAACACCAAAACCTGACTGAACAAATGGAAACGATAAATCAGGGTTTGACTGTATGTTGGTTGGTTGGGTGGAATGCTCTTTACATCCAATTAAAGGTTATTTCACTCACACTGAGATAGTTTGTCCATTTAGAAACAGTTGAGGAAATCATGAGTACCCAGGGTAGCTTACTGACCCATGGCAAGCAAGACTCCTATACACTATGTGTTGTTATTTTAATGTAGGAAGTGATAGACTCTGATCAGTAGGCTGAAGCTTTAGAATTAGACTTAATATTTGGTTTCCAAGGTCTATTGTGTGTTTAATTTCAACTACTAGTATTACAAAACAGTGTAGCTTACAAACAGGGTAGCTTACTGACTCATGGCAAGTAAAACTCCTATACACTATGTGTTGTAATTTTAATGTAGGAAGCGAGACACTGATCAGTAAGCTGAAGCTTTAGAATTAGACTTAATATTTGGTTGCCAAGGTCTATTGTGTGTTTAACTTCAACTATTACAAAACATTGTACATTTAAGGCTACCTGATGAATCAACCGATCATATTCATGACTTGTAGTACATACACATATGAATGTACAACTAATTACCAGCTTGCAGAGTAGAGGCCAATGACAAAAAAATTCTCCATAGCAGTTAAAATGGTTAATGGAAGTCAATTACACAGCAGTGAGGCACCTTGGGTTTGAGATTTAAATGTTTTAACCACTCAGACACCATGGTCTCAACAAAAAGGGAAAGTCATATATACATATACATTATGTAGTATAGTGCTTGAGCCGAAGCCGAAGGCGAAATCATCATACTCCCCAAGACAATATTATAGTAGTACTGGTCCCTCAGGAAAACATAATAATGTATTTAGTACATCACATGACACTTTAATGAATAGTGCATTCTAACCATTGATCAATGACCTTTTAATTTACAGACAGACATTTAGACATAAGGCAATTCCAATTGTGTAGTGTACCGACCATGTTTGTTTACAAAATTGCGTTCGCATTTCCAAGGTGACACATGCAAAAAATATAGTACCCGTCTGGAAAAACAATAATATTATACCTTGCTGTTAACGGTACTAAACTTGTTGCTAAGAACAGACAGAAACTATACAAAATTGAGTGCATGTACATATCCAATCAATTTTCTTCAATTTATCATGTGATGTACTAAATAAGAATATAAATATGCAACACTTACCAGAATGAATGTCCACATTTTGTCATATGAGCTTCATCAATCAGATCAAAGCATATAGGACTGAAATAGAAAATCAAAAATTTGTATAAATTATACATGTACTCATAAATCTTTGATGGAGCATCTTAAAAACTGACATAAAATGCCACACTGATTGAACACCCACTGTTCAGAAGCACCAAACCTCTTGGTAATCACTTGTGAATCACAGGTTTGAAAAGTGGCATTTTGTTTTTAACCACATCCAGATTAGACAAACTGACTGCAGTGAAACCATTGTTACAAAGTGTTCAATCGATATATGGTCAATGACCCCTTATTTTGCCAAGTAACCCTATTGTTACAATGTATTATTTTACATAACATGAAGGCAAGAATATTTATGTTAACAGTGTTTTAGATGAAAGTTTTTGAACTTATTGAATTATTTATTTTGCATCTATCAAAGAATAAATCAGTTCATACACTAGTACATGTATATAAAATATATATGTTGTCTTGACAAAATGTGATAGAAAATTGTTGCTGCTCATAAAATCCTCAAGTTTTTCTATAGACAAGTTCCCTATGCAACAACAACACAACCACGGCTCGACAATAACATTTGTCAGATTGTCCGGTACCAGTCTGTTTGGGCAGTGGACAATTCAAAGTGCAGTTATGTTTGCTCGATGGGACAAGCGATTTTTTAAAATTCAAGTTTTCGTTTTCATAATTCATCACAATTCACTAGATATAATAAGTACGGTAGTTCCTGATTGTGACCCTTTACATTCACAAATTTGATAAAAAAAGATCCTGATGTCTTCCAAATACCAACATCTTATTCCTAAGAGCATTTGAATCATGTTAGGTTTTCAAAATCTTTATACAAATGCTTAACAGAAAACAGTTAATGTAAAAGCACATGGTTAAGTTGCAGGTGTCATGGATTTAACTAAATTTTTGTTTACCGGGAGACAATTAATAAAAAACAAAGCAGTTAAAATAACAAATAAGGAACTCTAAAAAATGTTTGATGGGAATCAAAGAATTATCAGAAGTTGTAGTCTGGCGGGGAATGTACTGAAACCTCTGTAGGGAATACACAAAAAAAACCGGTTTAAATTTTTGTTAAAAAATCGGACAGGTTAATTTTACATTCAGACAAGAGAAATTTACTTCTACTTGTCCGATGGACCAGCATGGTATGAAGTTATTGTAGAGCCCTGACAATGCATCACCAAGGACATCTGGCACTTCCTATGTGTTAGATGTAGTTGAAAAAACAAAACATTCTGATTTACTTCAATCTGCATCATTTCGACTTTAAAGAAGTTTTTTTATTATACAAAATAATTAAAGTCATAGTTTTTGACCTGTGTATCATACAAAAACATGTCCAATAAGAAAATTCCTGTACCAATTTTGACGTAGTCATATGGTAAAATTTTGTTATTCCTGACTTGTTCAAACCATATGCACAATTTAGTCAATTAGTCATTGATACAGATGGATGCTCATGGCATGGCTGAATGCTGCTGAAACTGAAGGTGTGAAAAATACCAACACCAAACTCACAAACACCATACATGTGCAGTTTTGCACTTTTACAAGCTGATTAATTATCATCTCACCAAATATAATCATTATCTTTATCTTCATAAGAACCGCCGATACCGCTGTACACAGGAGGCTGCGTTCTCTTCCGTCTTCTACCAGACGTCTGCTGCAGAGCTTTTCCTGCCATTGTCATGCATTCTTCATTGAATAAATTTTTACACGTCCAAAATATACATAATCACGATTTGTATTTTGCAGGCTGGATATTTATTTTTCAGTAGAATAATATGTTCGTACACTACATTGCATCATTTATGCATTTGCAGAAAAAACTCTTATTACAGATTTCTGTAACGTTGTCTTCTCAGCGGAACCAGAATGTTTATTACGGTCAGTCAGTCGAAATCGCATGCGCGCACTCCCACATTCAACAAATGCCGGGGCGCTTAGATAGTTGAAAATAATTCGTGGTTGTATGCGGCCCCAAATTTTTATAACCCGAAGAAAAGACGTTACAAAACTTCCCGGGAAATTTCAATATCGAGATGACAGCTTCTAAATCCGAAACCGGTGCACAGGTAAATAAGCCAAATAAAATGGACAGTTCAGGAATTCTATAAAACCAATACCTGAACAGTTGGTCGATATTGGTATATGTAGTGTAGAGTTTGTTTGTCAGATTTCTTATTTATCAAAGTCTTAGATTGTAAGGGCCCTGACACTCCCGATTTGTTCAGGATTTGGTGGTTTATTCAGCAGGTCTGGGATCCGCCCGAAACGGGGGATAAATCGAAATCGCCCGATCGTGGGATAAAGCGTCTAAGCGTTTTTATGACTATAACATCGCGCATGCGTATTTCATTTGTTTGCCTAGAAACGGGCTTAAAATCGAGTAAAATTGATGACCTTTTATAAAAAACGACCGCGGGGATTCATTTCTAAGTAGGGGGACTTAAAAATTTGAACAGTTACAGTAAACATATATTTCTAAAGATTTGTCGTGCGGAAAAAAAATCTGTCGTGCGGAAAAAAGTTATAAGCTCTTAAAAATGCACTTCCGGTTATAAATGTTCCCGTTAAAAATACATCGTAGTTACGGGTATAGAAATGCTAAAAGGACCGTTTCTTACCTAGTTCAGATGTGTGATAACCAACTCTTTGAAGATATTTTTGGTAATTTACTAATTTTCTGTCTGAATTTCGCCCCCACCACCATTAAATACCAAAATGTTTTTAAAGAATTTACAGTCTACACATTCTTTCATGAAATAACTTGTAATTGTTCAGGATAAAATGTCCAGGTTGTGTCAGAACTTTTATTCTGTTGTAAAGTCAGGTGAAAAGCAGTAAATATGTAGCTAATATTAGTATATGTATTAATTCTCAATCCACTGTCACAATATACTAACTAAGCTTTTAGTGGCAATTTGATTTTTCAGTTTTGACCTGTGTATATGTAGCTTATATCGAAATGTGAGGAGTGTAGGGTAAATCTATATCCTGCTTTTAGTTCCAACGTTATTGTTCTAAACTAAAGAAGATTTGTCATTTAGCCTCCTGTTCTTTATTTCAAACAAAATAATCATATTCACTAATAATTAAAAAAAAAATAATAATAAACAGAAACGGTATTAACTATTGCGATTGATTATATCATCAAATTGGCTTTGTAGTGACTTGCTTAAAATTCCGAACTCAGTTTATACTATATATGTATACAAAATTCTTCTAATTATTCAGCATTTACACTAGAAAATAAAAGGAAATGGATGTCGTGGTCTGATAAAAAAACAAGATACAATAGTGTATTAATTTTTTTCAATTGAGTAAATTTATAGATTTGAATTAGCAGTCAATTTGTGTTTAATTAAAATCTTCATTCAATTGTTCTTCTTTTATTGAATCTTTCATGTCATCATTATAAAACACTGCCGATATGTCTGTCATTAAATATTACCTGTTGCCTGTAGGATTTAAAAGCTTTATTGACAACCGCGAGTATCTATGTACGATCTACCGGATGTTTACATAAGGTAGTATTACTCGCAATCATCGGAACTCTTCTGTGTACTTGCGTGTACAATATTTACTTCCCTTTGATTGTCCCCCGATCGGGCGATCCCCCGTTTCGGGCTGATCCCAGACCTGTTCAGACTTCATGTAGTCTTGAGGTTTACTTCATGTTTTGGTTTTAATGCTCATACTTTTCATGTTATGGTGTCCCAGTTTCATGTTTAGTTTTCATATTCATAGTTTTCATGTTTTTTTGTTTTTCATGTTTATAGTTTCCATATTGTTGTTGTTGTTTCCATATTTTTTTTTTGGGGGGGGGGGGGGGGGGGGTTTCAAGTTCAGTTTTCAAGTTTTGGGGTTTCATGTTCATAGTGTTCATATTTTCATGCTTATATTAATTCATGTTTTGGTTATCATGTTCATTTCATGCTTGTATTTTTCATATTTTTATGTTCATGTTTATTTCATGCTTGTATTTTTCATGTTTTGATTATCATGTTCATAGTTTATGTTCATATTTATTCATAGTTTGGCTTTCATGTTCATTTCATGTTTGTATTTTTCATGTTTTTGTTATGTTCATTTCATGCTTTTTGGTTTTCATGCTCATAGTTTTCATGAATTGCCATGTTCATATTTATTCATGTTTTGGTTATCATGTTCATAGTTATTGATGTTTTTGTTTTTTCATGTTCGTAGTTTTTCATGTTTATAGTTTCCATATTTTGGTTTGTCAGGGTTCATAGTTTACATATTTTGGTTTGTCAAGTTAATAGTTTTTTTATGTTAATAGTTTGCATGTTTTTGTTCAGCAGGTTCATATTTCATATTTTTGTTTGTTAAATGGTCAGGTTCATGGTGTTTTCATGTTTTGGTTTGACAAATCAATATCTTTTATGAATTGGTTTGTCAGATTTATAATATTTCATGTTGTCTTATCAGGTTCATTATGTTAATATGTTTCATGTGTTCATAGGTTTTTCATGTATTGGTTTGTCAGGTTCATTATCATAATATATCATGTTTCATTTTATATGTTATTATGTTGATCCATATTTGAAAAATTGTCCCCCCAGTTTTTTGTAGGATTTTGGCCTGGATGACCCTACCTACTACAGTTCTAGAATTCAACACATTTTTTACTATAGGAAAATGGTCAAAAATGTTGGCAAATAATAACCAGGCAATACACACAAGTGACATAACATGAAAGATGACATCTTTCTTTCTTCAGTCTATTTTAATGGTTTCCACAGGTGGGCTTACCAGCTATTTGTTTTAATGATTTCCACAGGTGGGCTTACCAGCTATTTGTTTTAATGGTTTCCACAGGTGGGCTTACCAGCTATTTGTTTTAATGGTTTCCACAGGTGGGCTATTTGTTTGGCCGTATGACATTTGCGCCGATTTTAGAAAATTCCATTTTTTCATTTGCACTGATTTCATTTTTTCATTTGCGCCGATTTTTTTTATTTGCTGATAAAAAAATATTTGTAAAATGTTTTAGGTATAATATTTTAAGTACCGTGTATGTTGATAAAACCAGAAATTTCAATCAAATCGAGCATTGTTCCTGAAGACTGTGATTAGGCCATTGTAAAGTGATCAAGACCCAATATATTGACCGTTTGAAATATTACTGGGGTATGACCACTGTCCAAAAGAAGCTATATAATGTTTAAATCCGGAATGAGTTCACATTGTTTGGAAAGTCAGTCGAAGAGATGGACCTAATCCATACAGAGACGAACCGGGGAGTCAAGTCGTTGGTTATAGATGGCCATAAATAATAAAAAATTGCCTATTTTATCTGAGATTTACCTGTAAAAAAAATCGGCGCAAATGAAATGCAAATCGGCGCAAATGCAAAACGCTGATTTGTTTTAATGGTTTCCACAGGTGGGCTATTCTTTTTCGAACTCTACAGAGGTGTCTTTAGCATGCACTTAGACACGTGACCTTGGTTTTGAGTCTCATCCAAAAGACTACTCTAGTATTAATCTTTTTACAGCTTTAGTATGGACAGGAGATGAAACTCATCTCAGAAAATTTCCAAATCCCGAATAAGGTTCCAACTCGCAACCCTTGACTTAGAAATCCAGTGACAGTACCACTTGTCCATGTCCGCCCATTAATTTCTTTCTAACATTACTGTAGTAATCAAGAAGGACAATGATTATTACACTGTTTATTATGATTTATATAACAAAGATTTATTACATGGATTTGAGGACAGATTATATACCGGTACTATATGTTTCCATTTGTATTTTCAGTTACTTGCTCGTCTTGGTAGCCGGCCATCTATTGCTGATGTTCTACCAGATTTATTTGTGACCGGTCCAGAGGGTAAAGAAATATATGAGATAGTAGGAACAGAGGGCACTGGTAAAACAGAATTCTTACTTAATATAGTCGCTTCCATTATTCTACCAAAATCATGGAGGAATATACAACTACATGGATCAGATGCTAGTGTTATCTTTATTGATACAGACTATAAATTTTCTATAATTCGCCTGGCTATGATTATGGAGAAAAAAATAATTGAGAAAATAGAAAAGTGTTCTAAAAATACTGTTACCCCCTCAGCAGATGAAATGGAAACTTTTATTACAGACTGTTTAAAGAAGTTATCTCTAGTTCATTGTAACAATAGTTCTCATTTACTCATCACATTATTCAGCTTGGAGACATTTGTTTCTAACAATCCGAACATCTCGGCTTTAATGATAGACAGTATATCTGCGTTTTATTGGCTCGATAAATCAACGGGTGGAGAGAGTACCTCCATGCAGGAACTAAGGCTTCGACAGATATCGGATTATTTATCTAAATTAGTCCACGATTACAATCTAGTTTTGTTTGCTACTAGTGCAGTATTGTTCCAGAAAAAATTAAAGGATTATGATTGTAAGGGAGGTAACTCTAATCAGGACATGGAAAATATGGAATATTTATGTAAGTCGTGGCAGAGAAAAATTGATTATAAACTGGTAATGAAGAGGGACAGTGAATCAAATTTTCATGTGTTTTGTGAAGGTCTTAATATTTCTCGTGATTTTATTATTGATGAATGTGGAATTAAATTTTTACCATGGAAACATGGAAAACATAAAAAATAAAGATGCCTCAAATGTTAAGTTTAAAGAATTTGATTTGAATAAATGTTTATGTTGTTACATGTCATTGGTGGACTGTTATTGATACTGAGGAAATGTGGGTGGAGTAATGTTGTTTTACACACCAGACAAGATTTTTCAACCTTTATAGAGGCATTTAGTTCAGGGATGGTGGAGGAAACTAGAGTGCTTGTAAAAAATCACCAACAGACAAGCTTTCTAACTCTAGGATTTGCCCAAGTGCGATTCAAACCTAGGCTATGAGAGGGACTGCAATATGTTAATACACACTTTAAGACCACTCTGCCACTGAGACCTGAAACTGGAGGGAACTATAGTGTTTGTCATTGTTCTGCTGTCAGTATGCCCAACCATAAAAGTATCAGCATATTCTCCTTAAGCATTTATTTGATTTTTATGAAACTTGTCTGAAGAACCACTGTAGTAGCTCAGTTGGTAGTGATTGCTCCGTAAGTGTAAGGTCGTGGGTTCGAACCCGGACTAGGTCTGACCC
Organism: Anadara kagoshimensis; assembly: GCA_021292105.1. NCBI lineage: Eukaryota > Metazoa > Mollusca > Bivalvia > Arcoida > Arcidae > Anadara > Anadara kagoshimensis. The sequence continues at coordinate 64,319,312 of CM037859.1, forward strand.
AAGACATGAAAGTGGGTACTGGGTAGTAACTGTTCTTTTGTCAAGCACCTGACATTATGAAATGAAAGTCACGGTTCTTTTGGATGACAGTTTTTAATAAATGAGGTCCTGTGTCACTGTAGGCATGGCACGATAAAGAACCCTGCTGTATAATGCCATCAGCACAACGCACAGGCAAAATTTTTGCACCTTTGTCTATAGTTGCTGACATCTTGATATAAGTGAAATATTCTTGACTGGGATGTGAAACACCATTACTCAACTCAACTTCTTTCTGTTTGATATTCATCTGTCCACAGAGATTGTATCCACATCTTTCTGAACCATTGAAGCAATTGTGATTTGGACGTTATCAGCCTTGGACATAATTGTACTCATCAAATTGTGAGCTTTTCAGTTTTCTGTCTATCAGTTTGAATGTCTGTCCCCATTTCCCATTTCTGAAGTAATTTTGATGAATCTTGTTTGACATTATTAACATAGGAATGATAGGACATAGTTTTGGTTCATCTATCAGTCTTCAAATTTGTATGGTATTGCTTCCTAAAACACTGAAGAGATGTGATAAAATATGGACAACAGGTTCATTGGAACATTACTGGAATAAAAGAGATGAAAATCTCCAATAATACAGGAGATGTTTATATGTTGCAAGATATGTCATATCATATGGGTATAACATTCGTAGTCACTATAATATTTGTAGATGTGCACTGAAGCAAACCGATACATTTTCTCTTGCTAGCAGTGTAGTAATGTAGTTTTTTCTGTCATATATGTATCAATATGGACAGTTCATGAGAGAAGAAACCGGAGTCACCAGAGAAAACCATTGACATTTGGCATGCAAACTTTCTCATACAAGGAACGGTTCCGAGCAAGATTTGATCACAGACAGTGAGAGGCACTGTGATCTGTAATGTAAGCATGTGTTTTGGACCACTCGGCTACCGAGGCCCCATCTCGTGCTGGGATATGCCCTTGTGGAACCTATGTAGTGAGATGGTGAGAAATATGGTACTACAATCTCATCTGTAAGCCAGTGCCTTAGAACACTTGTACACTGCTGGAAACAAAAGACAAAAACACTTTGAATATTTTGTATTTTATTCTACATTTGTATGCATAACATATCTGTATTTACAGCAAAAATATTAAAATATATATTTATGTACAATAAACAGTAACAAACAATATGTACCTGTATTAACAAACAAACAAAATGTCAACAACAGTATTCATCATTGTATTCAAGTTTGAGTTTTCAATTATTCAATTTAAATCTTAACAAATTTTAAAAAAAAATTTAGATTGGACAAAATTTCAAAATTTAGATCTGAAATTTCATAATTTTAATCTTTTAAATGTCTCCAAAAAATTAAATCTAATAAAATTTCAAAATTTAAATATAATAAAATTTCAAAATTTTAGTCTTTTTAATCTTTTAAAAATTTCTGCTGGTTTTGTTAAAATTGAAAGATGCCAAATATTTAAAACCAAATGAATAACAGAATTGCAAAAGAAAAAAATCCTATACAATGGATAACAAATGTATCAATTAAAAACGAAGACAAAACAATGAACAAAGATGGTATTATAATCAACACTAGTTGATATCAATAAAAACAGTATACAGTAACAATAAAACAAAATATAGAAAATAAAAACCAGCACCTTTGTTTGGCCTAATGCACCTTTTTATTTACATGACATTAATTATATATAATGATCTTGAATTTACATCTTGAAGAATACATGTGTACATGTGTGTACATATGTGATGATCACATGTGTAAATGGGGTTTGCCGCTGTATCACGTGATACCTCCTAACGTGTCTGCGAAATGCTTGTTTCAAATGGAAATGGAAACGCACAATAAGACGTTTTCCCGTAAAAACGACGTTATTCTGGGAATTTGGGACACTGACCTTTTCCAAAATGTTCCACACAAACGTTAAGAGGTATTGACCACGTGGTACAGTGACAAACCCCATTAAATGTTAGAATCTCATGTCAGGCTAAAACACAGAATTTTGAAAGCACCGAAACTGACTAGCAGAAACTAACGAAACTATTAAAATGATTGCATTATTTCTGGCATGACAAATAACTGAAAAAATGTAGACATTTGGTGACTATTAATTTTCACCAAATTGACTAGAGATAGTTAAATATTTGGTATACATAAATACATGTAATACAATTTTTGGAAACAAATTCGAGATTATTAACTTTGATGCAAAACATGCGAAAGTTAATTGCTCTAAGTTGGTTTTCAGTATAATAGACTTAGTCATTCTGTGTTTTAACATGTCATCAAATTTTAACATTCTTATTTAAATGACTTAGAGATTTAAACTAGTATTTACACTATTGCACTTAGATATAAGGTAGAAAAGTATAAAGAGATGACCGACATTTATGGCTACCACCATAAAATAATCCTCGCTGCCAAGACCTGAAATCTTTGAGAGAAATGGATATTTGTGCATGCTGCAATATGGAAACAATTGAGCATTTGGCTCAGGTGAGCTAAAAAGTTATTTGCTGGTAGTCAACAAGTTCTATACACACTGTCCTGGTAATCTGGTTATGATGTGATATGGAGAAATGAAAACGGCAGGCTTCATACAAATATCTTGATAATACTGGAGATTTCTGTATTAGCCACACACACACACACACACACACACACACACACACACAGAGAGTGAATTAAGATGGTAGCCCTAAATATCATCAAGCAAGTCAATTTTATATGGATTATATTCAGGTATTTATACATATATATTTTTAGAGTAAAGAGGTGATGAGATTCTAAAAAAAGAGATGTAGAAAATATTGCAAGTTAAAAGATAAATTAAAGTCATTGAAGATTTCTATCCTATATAAAAGAATAAAAATATTTACAACAAAAAAAAATAGTCTTTCAAATGAACTGTATAGAAGGATGATGACTCAGAAGTTGTTTAATCTGTAACCATAGTAACTATGGTCTATGTTCAGAGTTATGGAACTTACTGTGGTTGTGTACATACATATTAAAGAAGTACAAAAAATAGTTGTACATTGCTCAAAGAGCAATAGTAACCACAGTCTAGTTATAGTTGACAAGGACTGGTAGGCACTAGCCACATATGGGGTATGAATGAGCACGTTGCATCATGTGTCAGACCCCAAGCAAGTTTTATCACTCTGACAAGGGACCATAGTTTCCGTGCTTTGTGGATTAAATAACCCCAATCTATATATAGTATAACAGTTATAACAATGGTGTTGACCTAAGTTCCACATGATACATTTTAATTAACAGTTCTGTGGAATTATTATTTCCAATGACAGCTGAATATAGAATTGCTCAATATGAGTACCGGTAAAATAGTTATACAGGGAATACCAGTATTCAACATCAGTGTTCAAAAACCTGGAGCAGAAATGATAATGCCATACAAACATTTAACTGGTATCATATTATGCATCATGTCTGTCACCTCCATTGTTATAACATTTAATTGTCTGATGACAGCCATTTAAGAGTTTTGTGTTTAAGTACAAAATCAAGACAATAATACCATTTTATTGATCAGATCATTTTGTTGGTGTTCCTTTTACCAAAATTACCTAAGGGAAATAATAAGATTTAGATTGTCTCCCCTAGGTTATTGACAAAGGGAGAGAACTGACCAATCGTACACTAATACATCACATGAAAAATGTTGACTAGTAACAACCTGGTAACAGTATTTATTGATAATAAAGGCACTTGGTCAAAATATGACATAGAATCATTTATGGACAGAAAAACTTCTATAACTTGAGGGTAATTGAAATCAAAACCATGGATAACTGAAGGGTTGCTGTTGTTTTCTCCCACATGCACCATGGATAACTCGGTTATGAATTAGCCCCAAAAGTGTTATATTGTCTTCCTGTGGAATTCAATTCCTCAGCGGTGACCCGAAAACAAAAACTCCAAATCACTGTCTCAAGTAATAGAAGTTTCAATGTCTATCACATTTTTTTTTTTTGGTCAAGTTCATATACCAGTAATATATTACACCCGTCAATCCAAATATAATTAATATATATTCTCCATCACAGACACAGTATCACATTCAGGCTTTCAATATCAAAAACAACCAACAAAACATTCTGACAAAATTAAACAAATTACCCAACCAGGTGATTTATGACACACCTGGACAAATAACATGGCATAATTAACAATGTATAATAATGGAACAGGTAACAACTGTGACCCATAACATACAGCTTACTACACTAGGTATATAAAATACCTGAGGTATGTCCAATAGCAGTAAACACATGCATATGATTATGCACCAATGTGACAGAATATTGGTACATCTGATGGGTCAACTCAGTGAAGCAGGATTTCAGAACAAGTACTGTTACACAGGTACTGGTGCTAATGTGAAATATTTGGATATTTATAAAATTGGAGTCAATTAAAAATTTTCAAAGCAGATTCTCAATATTTGGAAATGTACTCTATAAGTTAATAACTTATTACAGTTTTTAGTATTCCAAAAATTCACACATGAATGAATCAAATGTGGCAGAACCCGGCTCAATAGCTGGCAGGTTTGAGTCCTGGACCGGTTTGGCTGCTGCATTTTCCCCTTTCCAGTTACACAAATATGACTAGATCTAGCTGATTAAACACAGCACATGCTTTATAGGCTTACTACCACTGAACATATCCCAGGTGTACCTATTAACTGTATCACATGATACATATCCCAGGTGTAACTATTAACTGTATCACATGATACATATCCCAGGTGTACCTATTAACTGTATCACATGATACATATCCCAGGTGTACCTATTTACTGTATCACATGATACATGTATTTATAAAAGTAAAATTAGAAATGTTTAAGGTAATAATTGCACTTGTAATCATGTCATTGAGATAATGGAACAATTTTTTGTAACATATCTCAATTACCACTAAAATTGTGGTAAATATGTTTCACGATCATATAATTCCACTGTAACTTGAAACATGATCTTATATTACATCCAATAACATCCTCCAATCCTCCGTACCAGATAGTAATGATGAATATCAGATTTTGTTCTTTTGTACAAATGTTTCATATATAACAAATCTGAAACATAGTGGTCTCCCTTTGATAATGTTCTCAATAGAGTAGTCTCCCTTTGAAAACATATTCTCACTAGAGTGGTCTCACTTTGAAAATGTTTTCTCTAATGAACGGTAATACAAAATGAAGTGATATCCTGCTGACCAGGCTGCTGTCTAATGACATGTATATACTAATACTTTGTATCATACAGTGAACATTCTGTTGTTGATGTTTAGAATTTTAAGTTTGGTTGTGATGATGAAGCATTTTTAAATGAGAATGCCCCTCCTCCTCCAGTACTACTCTTGTTACTACCCTGACTTGATGTACTGGATAGTCTGTTCCTCATGTAAGATGGTAGTCTGGTCATCTTTGTTTTTGGACATATTTCTAAAACTGGTTCATTTGTCCATATCTTCTGTTAAAAGAAAAGATAAAATTAATACATTTTACATTTAACAATGCAGCATGTCATGTAGATTTAGATCGACCGACATGGAGGAATGACGTCCAAGCCTTGTGTGCCTCTTGGCACTGAGAGAATTAAAGTTAAGGTAAGTATGTCAAGTACCAGTTAAAAGTTTTTGCTCATAAGCTTAGATTTTTATAAAAATTCTCACTGATAAAAGATGGTACTATAATCTGTGAGATTTACGCTAAACCAAGTACATTGGAATTTACCCAAATTATAATTTTGGGTTAAATTTGGCAACTCCTTAAACTTTTGGATCACCTTATACACTTTGATCATATTTAATTTGTCAATGAATTTAAATTATTGCTACATATTGTATCATTGTGATAAATTTCTGAATTAAGTACACAAAGTATGAAACAATTTATGTTTACAGTATAGAGAGTGGAAGAGATGAACCATTACAACATTATACATATATATAAAAAGGAAACATACTGTAAAGGGGGAATTTTTCGTGTGGATAAAATTTTCGCTTATTTTGCGCTAACGAAATTACCATGAAAATGTTACCAATGCAAAACTGTCTATCATACAGGTTAATACAGTAATTTTGTTACATTTTTCGAAAACTACCTCTTGCCTTAAGATATGTAGAAAATTGAAGTTCCGAGATCTAGCAAACTACAGTATGATATACTGGCAAACGCTAGTACATTGATCGCAAAGATACTATATTGTGGTACTATTTCATATATAGTCACAAGATTTAATTATTCAGTGTATTATTGCTGTTTTGGGGAATTTTAGTGGACAAATTGGGAAATTTTTGTAATTTTTCCCTTGAGGAAACTACCTTTGTTCGGTAGTAATTTAAAGCAAACAAAATCACTGTAATATATCATAATATATAGAATATAAACCACTTATATTGGTTACTCAAAAATTTCACCTAAATGAAATGGCCGACTTCAGATATGGTGAAATTTTCACCGCACAAAAATAATCCCCTTTACAGTATATCAGAAATCAATTGAATACATTCTAATGCAAAACAACATAAAAACACAAACCTCATTTGGTTCTTTTCTCCATTTTAAAACAGATTCATCATCTCCATAGCAACCAGAAAAACTTAATATGACAGATTCCTGGTTAGATCTACAAAAAAAAAGAGAAAATTGGTAATTATTATTTGTTTAATTATGCTTGCAGAATATATAGGTCATATGTTTTTCAGTTGAATGAGAAAAGGGTGGAGTAGTAATGGGGTTTTATGCCCCATTCAAAAATCTTTCACTTATATCGAGACAGTCGTTTAAGGATGGTGGAGGTAAATGAAGTAAACTGAGAAAGCCACTGATCTCCGGCAAGTGAACTGACAAACTTAATCATACTAGAACCTGTCCTGAGTGGGATTTAAACCTATATTGTGAGAGGCACTGTGACCTGAAAGAGCACTTGGCCATCACGCCAAACCTCCTTTCTATTATCAAGCATATTTGAACAGTCATATTTACAGATACAAACACAAAACTAATGCAATTGTTTTTCTGTCATAATATTGGAAATTTCTCAGCAGAAAGGGAAAGGAGTTTTTTCATTAAAAATATGAATTTGTTTGTTTGGTTTTTTTTTGGATCAAATTGGGGAAAAATATACTTTATTCATTAGAAATGTGTCACTACATTTAGTTAATTTTTAGCATAAAATGAAAAACAAAAAAATTCATCTGAAGCAAGAAAATGATATGCACAACGACACCTTCCACTTATCATTCCTGTAAAGTTTCATCATTATCTGATTATTGTAGAACTGGTCCAGATAAACAGATGGATGGAATGGGTTACTATATGCCTTTATTGAATTCTCAATGGGGGATAAAAACAGTTAAATTTATGTACTTACGTTGTTTGTAGGAAACATCTGACTGGCTTGTCTGCTATTTTAACCTTAGCTTGCAGAATCAGATCTATGTTGTATATTGCTGTGTCATTTAAACTCCCGATAGACGCTGTGCTAGCAGTGTGACTCACATAACTATCAAGGGAGTTAACTCTCCTATGAACTCTCGTTCCATCCTCGTCAATGGTTGATGGTGTTGATATTTCATCATAACTTGACCACACAGAACTTGGCCGACTACTTAAACTAGGTGTTCTTAAGTATTCCCGAACTTTTGGGTCAACAGAACTTACGGGACTAATGGAGGATTGTTTACCGTTACTACACAGATCATCCCACTCTAACAAATCCCGGCGACCCATCGAGATCCGACGACTTATCAGAGTTGGTGTCTGCATGAACTCCATTAATTTATGGTCAGATGATGACCCACTAGTACTGGTCACACTGGCCGACCAATCGTCTAACTTTGACCGCTCCGTCAGCACTGCTCCTGGACAGTGTAACATATTCTCATTTCTATTGGGTAATGGAGCATTGAAGAAACTAAACTCGCTCAATGTCTCGGACCCACGTCTAGGATCAAACTCTGTATCAGTGTCTACATGCATTCCAGAAAAGTCTAGTCTATACTTGGTTTCTGGATGTGCAGATAATGACACATTTTTCTCCACTTCAGATTCCGAGATGATGCTAGTAACTTCAGAATCCATGGTATCCTGACGGGTCAGGGTGGTAGATAATCTACGCAATGTCTGTTGTATCTTCACAAAAGCATTCGGATTATCAAACCGTCTCATACTTTCAAATTTATTAGGAATAGCAGCATCACTCTTTTTTCTTTCTACCTCAGATTTTTCACTATCACTACTTCTGTTTCTATGGTTACTTCCACCAGGGGACACTTTTCCACTGCTTTTGCTTCCTGTTGGTGTACTACTTTTTCTTTCAGAAGCACTATAAAATATTTCATCATTAGAATCAGAACTTTTCTGTTTAACTTCACCAATCTTGGGAGTCTTGGGACTTTCTAAAACAGGACTTTGAACATCAGAACAATTTTCAACGTCCGAGTCAACATCTGATATCTGATTTTCAGCTATTTCATCTTCATTCAAAACTTGACTATCATTTGAATTGTTTTCCAAAGAACACAACCAGGAATTGACCTTGTGATGTCGAGACATGACCTTGTCATCACAAATCAGAGACTGATCAAGGTCATTAAGACTCTTTGAATGAGACGACTGAGCACCAACAGTTTTTCCTTTCAGTTTGGGATTTAAAAGTTCATCTGACTCAGTCACAGTTTTATTAGCATTCATATCTCTTGCTTTCCTGTTTTCAGGATTTAAAGGACAATTTTTGTTATGATTGCCATAAATGACAACATCATCATCTAAACAGTCACATGATTCAAATGCACCAATACCATTGGTTCCATTTTTGAAAACGTCATTAGCACTAGCGTCATATGTCTGAAAAGCACTACCGTGTAGATCTTGTGATAATGATGATGAAACTGTTTGTTCACTGCCTTTATTGTTGCACATTTGATGTTCATCCACTTTTCCTTTCCTAGGAATTTGCATGCCATTTTTACCAGTAACATTATTAAGTGCATTCTCCTTAGAATCTGACCGATTTTCTTTGTTACTAGTATCTGAGTGGTCACTTTTACAAACATTTTGCTGACCCAGTTCTATTGATTTTACAGTGTCATCACTATCACTCTTGTGTCGCCTGGTATTGTTGTTCAAACAATCGGGATCTGTCACTTTTTTGTCACAAACAGGTGATATCAAACTTCCAGTTTTATCACTTGGAGTTGTCTCCCCTGATTTTTCACCTGCATTTCTCTGGTTAACTGTACGGAATGCGGAGTTAACTCTAGATTTTGGTGTTAACGTTTCCTCTGAAGTGTTGCTTGATGACTTGTTGTGACATTTTACTGTCTCTAATAAGTTTTTATTCACTAAACCTTTTTCGTGTCCTTCTTTTCCATTGCCAATGGCAATTGGTTTTTGTACCTCAGACATTGGTGATTTTTTAACTTTTGGTTTTGGACTTCCTATAAATTCAAACTTTTTCTCGCTTTCTATAATTGCTGCTTTTCTAGTTTTTGGTTTTTGTTTTGGTGATGGCTGTTTGTTTGGTGACCTCTGTCTAGATAACATGTTTGCGGACAGATTTGACATAGTTTCTATACAAGGAGACTGATCGGTCGGAGTTTTGATATTGGGATTTTCCGTCAGTTCATAAATAATCAAGTTTCCTTCACCAGTTCCAACCCAGACTGAATGGCGTACATCTAACACAGCTGTTATCCTCGCTCTATTAAAGTATGTGTCATCTTCCTGGAAATAGATAAACATTTATAAAATTTATGTAATTATTTGGTTGTTGGGTGGGTAGGGAGGAAGGAGAGGGCATGATGATGATGATGTTGTTAAGATATATTACTTGATATGTAGCCAGGTAGCTCAGTCGGTAGAGCAACCCACTAGTATTGGGAAGGTCCAAGCTTTGAGTTCTGAGTTTGCGGCTGTAATTTTCCCCTTTTCTGTTACAATTATTTTCAAACTTGTAGTTTAAAAAAATTGCAATTATGTATGAACATCTATAAATAAAACAATTTGAAATCATTATGCATGTACAATTTATAGCAATTGGTCACTCATATATGTACTATGATACAGGTCTTACCTGACTGGTCATTAGTCGGCTATTTATATATATATACTGACCTTTCTAAGCTGTGGGTATCTATCTGTTCTTGTGTCATACAATGTTTTACAGCTCAAACTTTTAGGATCCCACAATTCCAAAATGGAGGAGCCACGTAATGTTATCCATATCCCGTAGTCCCCGACAACCATTGTCAGGATGTGATCATATGGGTTTATGGATACATTGAAACTGTCCACTCCATCAAGAGTTCTATAGGAAAGAAGATCATATATACATTAAGACTTTATTTCAAAACTATAATCTACATTTTGGATTTACAAAATACAAATGTAGCTGAATTACTGTAAAGGGGACTATATATGCCGGTGAAAATTTCGCGATTACTGAAATCAGGCAATTCACTTGGCTGTAAATTTTGTGTAGCCAATTTATGTGGGTGTATATTCTATATACATTTGTATTCTATATATGAACCTGTATGGTAAATATTTTTGCATGGGTAATTTATTTTTTTATTTTTGTGCTTATTTTTGAGAGTAAGAAAAAAGAAAGTATAATTGTGAATATTTAATTTAAAATTTTTTAATTACATTCTTGGCATTGGTTTATCCATAAAACCAATACTATAAGCATAAATAAAATGTCTCTATAGTGATAAATAACACTCAAATATATCCCAATTGGCATATAGTACCAGTAAATACACTTTTACAATGCATTTATGGAGACATGGTCATTTTCTGGAGTTATCTCCCTTATAATACCAACATACAACTCGTGTTTTTTTAAACATCTTGACACATGTTTCTTGATGTTATAACAATATTTTGTTCTAAACGTTTTGTGAAATATCCAATCCAAGATGCCATGAGGCATGAGCTGCTATTAACCACTTTATGCAACAAGAAAGGGAAACTGCAGTGGCTAAACCAAATCTCGAACAGGGACCTTCCCAATGCCCAATGCAAGCAGGATGCTCTACCAACTGAGCTATCTGGCCACCTATTGAGCCTGGTCTGCCATCTTTAAAAACTGTTGATTTCATTTTTGCCATTGGCATAAGTATATTGTGAATATGATGTTTTTCAATGAAAGTATATAATAATAACTTACCTAGCGTGTATGATGTACACTGTGTTTCCACTGGCACACCACAGATGTTCATCCAGTAACAGTAGGGAGGCTATGGGAGCCTGACCCACAGGAATGTACATTACTTCATGACTAGCCAATAACTTCTCTATATCACCCTGCTGTAAGTATATCATTTATATGTTATCAATGTGATATATAATACACATAATCAAACACAAACATACAGGTCTATCAAATCACAATCCCAAAAGTCAAACACAAACATACAGGTCCATCAAATCACAATCCCAAAAGTCAAACACAAACATACAGGTCCATCAAATCACAATCCCAAAAGTCAAACACAAACATACAGGTCCATCAAATCACAATCCCAAAAGTCAAACACAAACATACAGGTCCATCAAATCACAATCCCAAAAGTCAAACACAAACATACAGGTCTATCAAATCACAATCCCAAAAGTCAAACACAAACATACAGGTCCATCAAATCACAATCCCAAAAGTCAAACACAAACATACAGGTCCATCAAATCACAATCCCAAAAGTCAAACACAAACATACAGGTCCATCAAATCACAATAAAACAAACAATGTAAAAACACTTTGTGTATATAACCTTATCTTGCTGAAGGCCAGTGGTACTTTGATTTCTTCCTTCACTTCAGAAACCAACTCTTGACTAGGGATAAAACAAACATCCAACCTCCCCACCTTTTTATATTCTATTTTTGCTTAGATAACAAATTTCAAGTCCAGAACTTCTGAAATATCTGTATTAAAACGGGTTTAAAGATTTAGAAAATCTTGCAATTGATAGATACATGTATTGCATTGTGGTAGCTTATCAGGGAGTGTAGTGAAGTAATGAGGTTTAACGCTTCAGTCAAGATTCTTTTACTTGAGACAGCCAGTTTAGGGATAGTGGAGGAGACTGGAGTGACCAGAGAAAACCACTGACCTCTGGCAAGAGAAATGACAAATTATCAAACACTACGATCTGTCCCTAGCGAGAATCAAACCTAGAGGTACTGTAACTCCTAAGTAGAGATTAGAATATCAATCATTTAGAAACTGTTATCATTGAACGATACATGTATTGTCAGTTTTTAAATATTGCAAGTTAAACAAAAGTTTACTGTAACAGAAGTCAAGGTACCTCAATAACAGCCAGAGTTCCGTCAGCCAGACCAGCGAATGTTCTGGTGAGTTTGGAATCTTCATCTACATAACAGCACAGAGACAAAACAGCATCATGTAACTGTAGACTCCATAACTCCTCCCTGAAGATATACAAACATTTGTAAGACTAGTATATATATATTATAGTATATGGTGAATACAATGGAATGAATCCTAGCTGGGTCTGATCAAAGACTTGAAAATTGGTTGTGATTGTTCTTTTGTCAAGCACCTGAGCCTTTAGAAATGGGGCCCTTCAGAAGAGACTTTAAAACTGATGCCCTGTGTCACAGTATGTGAAGCTAGCTAAAAATCCTCCTTGCACATTGCCCTGACCACACTGCAAAGGTAAACATTTCTATTAGTTCAACTGTAGCTGGTGATATCTTGATATAAGTGAAATGTTATCTGCCGACAAGAGAGAAATCATTTAAGAAGTAACAGTTTGCAATCAAAGTCTGTTTGTGATCTAAAGCTGGCTGTAAATTTGGTTAGAGGATAACTTGTAAAGGCACTATATAAATAGGGTGAATGAAAATTTGAATTAGAGGCTGAGTATTTGGAACTACAAATGATATAATTTAGAATTCTAAATTTAAAATTTAGAGTGCTGCTATTCCTACATTTTTCAAAGACTGACTTGGGCCGAGATGACTTCAACACAACACTTTAAGGGTTAACTAAATGATTTTTATTTCCATAATTACACTTGTGTTCGACCCTTGCAACAGGTGTAAACTTGACACTATTTGAAATACTATGCTGAAATTATTCTACTTGACATTTAAAAGTGAAAATTGTTAATGTGATATAATTTTTAGTTTTCTCTTAAGAAGCACTAGTTAGTTATACTTACTTTGTCTTAGCACTATATGTATAAATCATCCATGACAACGTCCCTAGCAACACGACATCGTTAATGTTAGTCATACACATCACTCTGGCATCAAACTACAATTATGACAGAAAAATATGCTTTTAAATTTAACATGTTACAAAATAATAATTTGTTTTATCAAAACTAACAAAATAGGTTGAGAGCAATAGTACCTTTATGATTTTTGGATAATGGATAATCTTTTACCAAATAAGTCATGGTATTTATTCCGCCCGATATATTTTGCTATGAAATTGTTTCCTCCCAGATAAAATTATTGATTACAATCTCAACCCAAGGTCTTATATATTTGGTCCAGACAATCCTGGTTCTGGACCAAATGTATTAGAACTTGGGTTTAGATTTCCCTATCTAGCACAAGTAAGTATTCTATTAATAAGTAGAAGCATACAGGATAGAACTGATAGAATGATGGTTCAGCACTAGAACTTCTCTGAATTACCTCCCTTTATCCATGTTATTGTAATTTGCCTTTGGGTTTCCAACAACCGAGTTTTGAGTTCCAATTAATGAAAATGTTTATTCCAAATATCTACTGGAATTTGAGAGATTTTTTTGGTTGATGTATGTCACTGGTTTAAGAATTTGACAAAAATTGTGACATGTGTCAAAGGTCAGGGGCAACACAGTATTGGTGAAAAAAGAAAACTTTAAATACCTATATCTTGACTATATGTAAAAAATTGATATGGGGATATGGTTGGTTTAGTTTTGATGTTTTTAAAGCATTTGAACTAGCCATTATTTATCAGGTGAGCATATGAGGCCCATCAGGGCTACACTGTGACCTTTAAATATTTGACCAGATTGAGACTGGACTAACCTCCAGCTGTAGATCATACATTATACTTTCTTCACTGTTCACTTTACATATCTTCCCAACACTCTGATCTCCATAACACAACCATGCCTTACCTAAAATACAATGTCAAACTCATTTATCTTACAAAAGAGTAAACTGTAGTGACACATAGGGTAGAGTAGAGTGAGTGAGATGAGCGAGTTAAGTGAGTTGAGTAATAGTGTTTAATGTCCCAGTCAAGAATATTATATACAATATATGTATATCGAGATGTTGTCAGCTACCGGTGAAGTTGCAGAAATTTTGCCTGTGCTTTGTGCAGATGGCAGTGTTCTTCATTGTGCCACACCTACAGTGACATGGAACCATATTTATTTTAAGTTCCCATCCGAAAGAACCTTGGCTTCCGTTTTGTATAGGTAATGCTGAGTGTTTGACAGTCACTACCTACTTTCATGTCCTGCGTCAGACCCAGTTGGGGTTCAAAACCACAACCTCCTACTTACGAAGCGAACACTCTCCCAACTTAGCTACTGTAGTGGTCAGTTAAGTTGGTGAGTTGACAAAGCTAGAGTGAATGACTAAGTTGAGAAAATTATTGCATTATTGTTAAAAGTTGCACTCACTAACATTTTCTCTTGGTTTTTCTTATGATTGTTGTATGCTTACAGTTCTATCATGGAAATTGACAAGAAACACATTTGCTATTTTTGCTATGGGAGATGCTTTACCTAAATCAACTGGATTTGAATACAAAAGTAAAGAAGAATAAGAATTCTCAGTTAAACTGACTGATACCACTCACATAAGTTTTGTCATTGGTATGCAACACATTTCATTAGAAATCCTTAGACATGGAAGATATGGAGTGGTCATAATATTTGGAGGGACAGGGTGATTCCTATATAATCCCCCCTAAACTTTGCTCGCAGGGAGTATAATACATACCATTTTCATATATGACAGCACAACCAAGCCCCATGTGATTCCCAGCCTCTGCCTCCATAGCCATGTACTACAATAGAAATGTAAAAACTTGAGTACATTAACATGTTTGTCCATTATACAACCACTGATACATACACATGCAAAAATAGTGACTAACCAATACACAGAAAAACCTCCATTCCTCAACACCATTTGTTCAGTTAGATGTTTGATATTTTAAATGTATTTGGTGATACATGGAGGAAGTCTTATTAGGAAAAACATCAAAGGACATAATTTAGGGACTTGCTGTCATGATAAGAGGTGATATAATGGACATATAAATAAACATTGAGAGCAGCTGTTAACAATACAAACTTTAAATGGTCTCTTGAGAAACAAATCCCTCCTCCTCCCCAACACCACCAAGTTGTTATTTCTAAGATTTGACCTTTCGACCTTCAAGATTGATCTATGTACCTACTTTAGTATGGGTCACATTGTATCATGTTGGTTTACATTTGTGCAGACTTTGATAAAAATCCACCCACAGACATGGAAGATATGGAGAGGACACAATATTGGGACTTAAAGAAATATGGAATGACAGACAGATAAATAGACAGATGGTACCTTATAAATACATTGGTGTAAAAAGATTCTTACATTACCATTCTTTCTCTCTCTCAGCAAAAGTCAATCTCATAAAAGAATTATCAGTCAAAACTGTTCATTCTTTATCTCTTAGCAAAAGCTATTCTCATATTACCATTCTCTCTCTCTCTCTCTCTCTTCTCTCTCTGTGAAATCCATTCTACAAACAGTTATCAGTCTAATTTACCAATCTTTCTCTCTCAGCAAAAGCCATTCTCTGTAATTCTTTTTTCTTGTACTTTTCTTTAAGCAAGTTGATGTAACAGGTTTGTTTTGTTGCTATATCATGTCGCCGTGGAAACGGTCTTATTTCTTCAAAGGCGACCTTAAATAGTAAAATATATCAAAAATATTATAAAATCTGCCACATAAATGTCTTTGAATTTATTCCGAAATAAGTGAACCAAGAAGGAAATTTGAAAACAGTTGTCATCAAATCCTAAATTTTCAGAAAAAAAGGACAATACAAATGGCCCAAAAAGTTGTTTGACAAACTTTATATCAAACATTAACATCTGAATCAAAAAACTTCCCTTTTATAAATCATAGGTTTTGGACTACTGTTTGTAATACACAACTATGCATGTCTGAAAAGGACAAAAAAACCCAGAATTGTCTAATTTGATTTATTGAGAATGAAAAGACACAAAAAAACTTTTACAATGATTTAGTTTTTATATATTTCACTAGCGTTTGCCTTGATTGTCATCTGACTAAGTGAAACTAGAAATATGTGAATAACTTGTAATGTCACTACTTGCAAAAATTACTAGTATTGGACATTAAAATTCCCCAATTTGTATTGGCATGTATGAGAGAGAGAGAGAGAGAGAGAGAGAGAGAGAGAGAGAGAGACATGGGGGACAGAGCAACAGTTACCTTTATCAAACCATCAATGTCATAGGTGAGTTTGGCACAAGATTTTAAATGTCTCATGATACTGATGGTATCTGACTTCAACAAAATCTCCTTCTCGTGTATTTTTAAAATTGCTAATGCAAAACGAAACAAAACTTTTGGTCCTTCCAATAAAAAACAATCCCAAATCCTTAGAAGTGTCTGAAAGTAAAAATGTTTGAAATTTAAAAGATTTAAAAAAACAAAATTCAAGAATCTAGTAGATTCCCAGTTCAGTGTCCAGCAGTAGGTTAAATTAATTTAGAGTTGGTTTCCACTATGGGAACTTTATACAATGCAGCTGGCTGTATGTTCCATGTTCAATATTGATTTGATGGGTGTAGCTAGCTTAATAGGTTTTGTAGTATCTGGCCTCCACCACTTCTCTGGTGGAATTTCATATGTTGTAACTTAATTTGTCAGTTTTGTTTGTGTTTGACGGTTGGGATTGTGATTTGGACATGGACTGGTATGTTTGTGTTTTGACTGTTGGGATTGTGATTTGGACATGGACTGGTATGTTTGTGTTTGACGGTTGGGATTGTGATTTGGACATGGACTGGTATGTTTGTGTTTGACTGTTGGGAGTGGGATTTGGACATGGACTGGTATGTTTGTGTTTGACGGTTGGGATTGCGATTGGGACATAGACTGGCATGTTTGTGTTCTGAGGTTGGGATTGTGATTGGGACATGGACTGGTATGTTTGTGTTTGACGGTTGGGATTGTGATTTGGACATGGACTGGTATGTTTGTGTTTGACGGTTGGGATTGTGATTGGGACATGGACTGGTATGTTTGTGTTTGACAGTTGGGATTGTGATTAGGACATGGACTGGTATGTTTGTGTTTGACTGTTGGGATTGTGATTTGGACATGGACTGGTATGTTTGTGTTTGACGCTTGGGATTGTGATTTGGACATGGACTGGTATGTTTGTGTTTGACGGTTGGGATTGCGATTGGGACATGGACTTGCATGTTTGTGTTTTGACTGTTGGGATTGTGATTTGGACATGGACTGGTATGTTTGTGTTTGACGGTTGGGAGTGGGATTTGGACATGGACTGGTATGTTTGTGTTTTGACTGTTGGGATTGTGATTTGGACATGGACTGGTATGTTTGTGTTTGACGGTTGGGATTGTGATTTGGACATGGACTGGTATGTTTGTGTTTTGACTGTTGGGATTGTGATTTGGACATGGACTGGTATGTTTGTGTTTTGACTGTTGGGATTGTGATTTGGACATGGACTGGTATGTTTGTGTTTTGACTGTTGGGATTGCGATTTGGACATGGACTGGTATGTTTGTGTTTTGACTGTTGGGATTGTGATTAGGACATGGACTGGTATGTTTGTGTTTGACTGTTGCGAGTGGGATTTGGACATGGACTGGTATGTTTGTGTTTTGACTGTTGGGATGTGATTGGACATGGACTGGTATGTTTGGTTTGACTGTTGGGAGTGGGATTTGGACATGGACTGGTATGTTTGTTTTGACTGTTGGGAGTGGATTTGGACATGGACTGGTATGTTTGTGTTTGACTGTTGGGAGTGGGATTTGGACATGGACTGGTATGTTTGTGTTTTGACTGTTGGGATTGTGATTTCGACATGGACTGGTATGTTTGTGTTTGACTGTTGGGAGTGGGATTTGGACATGGACTGGTATGTTTGTGTTTTGACTGTTGGGATTGTGATTTCGACATGGACTGGTATGTTTGTGTTTGACTGTTGGGATTGTGATTTGGACATGGACTGGTATGTTTGTGTTTGACTGTTGGGAGTGGGATTTGGACATGGACTGGTATGTTTGTGTTTTGACTGTTGGGATTGTGATTAGGACATGGACTGGTATGTTTGTGTTTGACTGTTGGGAGTGGGATTTGGACATGGACTGGTATGTTTGTGTTTTGACTGTTGGGATTGTGATTAGGACATGGACTGGTATGTTTGTGTTTTGACTGTTGGGAGTGGGATTTGGACATGGACTGGTATGTTTGTGTTTTGACTGTTGGGATTGTGATTAGGACATGGACTGGTATGTTTGTGTTTTGACTGTTGGGAGTGGGATTTGGACATGGACTGGTATGTTTGTGTTTGACTGTTGGGAGTGGGATTTGGACATGGACTGGTATGTTTGTGTTTGACTGTTGGGATTGCGATTTGGACATGGACTGGTATGTTTGTGTTTTGACTGTTGGGATTGTGATTAGGACATGGACTGGTATGTTTGTGTTTGACTGTTGGGAGTGGGATTTGGACATGGACTGGTATGTTTGTGTTTGACTGTTGGGAGATGGATTTGGACATGGACTGGTATGTTTGTGTTTGACTGTTGGGAGTGGGATTTGGACATGGACTGGTATGTTTGTGACTGACTGTTGGGAGTGGGATTTGGACATGGACTGGTATGTTTGTGTTTTGACGGTTGGGATTGTGATTTGGACATGGACTGGTATGTTTGTGTTTGACTGTTGGGGTTGTGATTTGGACATGGACTGGTATGTTTGTGTTTGACTGTTGGGAGTGGGATTTGGACATGGACTGGTATGTTTGTGTTTGACTGTTGGGAGATGGATTTGGACATGGACTGGTATGTTTGTGTTTGACTGTTGGGAGTGGGATTTGGACATGGACTGGTATGTTTGTGACTGACTGTTGGGAGTGGGATTTGGACATGGACTGGTATGTTTGTGTTTTGACGGTTGGGATTGTGATTTGGACATGGACTGGTATGTTTGTGTTTGACTGTTGGGGTTGTGATTTCGACATGGACTGGTATGTTTGTGTTTGACTGTTGGGAGTGGGATTTGGACATGGACTGGTATGTTTGTGACTGACTGTTGGGAGTGGGATTTGGACATGGACTGGTATGTTTGTGTTTTGACTGTTGGGATTGTGATTTGGACATGGACTGGTATGTTTGTGTTTGACTTTTGAGGTTGTGATTGGGACATGGACTGATATGTTTGTGTTTGACTATTGGGATTGTGATTAGGACATGGACTGGTATGTTTGTGTTTGACTGTTGGGAATGGGATTTGGACATGGACTGGTATGTTTGTGTTTGACTGTTGGGTTTGGGATTTGGACATGGACTGGTATGTTTGTGTTTGACTGTTTGGTTTGGGATTTGGACATGGACTGGTATGTTTGTGTTTGACTGTTGGGTTTAAGATTTGGACATGGACCAGCATGTTTGTGTTTGACTGTTGGGTTTGGGATTTGGACATGGACCAGCATGTTTGTGTTTGACTGTTGGGGCTGTGATATGAACATAGACCAGTATGTTTGTGTTTGACTGTTGGGATTGTGATTTAAACAATGGGTCAGTATTTTTATGTTTGATAATAACAATTGTAACTTTAATGCATAAGTAATATATTGGATTAGAGATACAAGCTGACAGAGATAAACACAAGACAGGTACCAACATCTGGAATCTATGATTACGTACAAAGAATTAGTATAGTCATACAACAGTGACCTGTCAGCTTGACCTGTCATTAGAAATATTTATATATGAGGACCCATCTAATATATGAGTAGAATTTGATTCACAGCTGATACATAGGCAATACAGGTGTTTATAATTTTTAAAAGTACTGTTTCCCATCATAAACTTGTGCTCCATATACATAAATGTAATAGTTCATTATAAATATTTAGATTAAAGGTCAAGCAGACAGGTCAATGTTGTTTGTCCATACATGCCTATTGTACATTAATCATCAGATCATCACAGCTCAGTTGTATATAAACCTTAATCATCAGTAATCATTAATTACGCTAACTACTTTATAATGGGAGCTAATTATCAACATCCCTTGTTTCTGTGACTTGGTGCCAATTACTTTTTTTTAACTGCCGTCAAATTTGTACTACAACTTTATTAGTAAGATAAAAAGTAAAGTTGTATCTTGACCAGTCTATAGGCTTATATGGACAGTACTTATGCAGTGATTTAAAAAAAAATATTGCCTTATGTCTTTGAGACTGGGGAAAACTGAAGTTCTGAGATATAGCAAACGGCATTAAGTCATGCCAGCAAAAGAAGGATATTTAATGCATTGATTTGGACATTCGATGAACATCACTATTTGTAACTGTGGTAGATTATGTTTTATTAGAAAGGTAAAAAGTAAAGTTGTACCCCTGGCTGTAATTGCCAGTTTGCATTTAAAATTAGCTGACTGGACTGATGAATGTAAAAATTAAATGCCTTGCTTCAAAAAAAAAAAAAACCAAGACAACTCAGTTGGGACTAAAACTCAGAATCTTCCAGAGTCACTCATCAGTGAAGTCTTGACTAATGGACCATATGTCACCAATCAGTGATAAAGGTGTCTTGATTAGAGTAAATATGGTATGTTATGTTCCTTTGATAAATCAGGTTTTTAATGTAAAATATAGTGTACTGTAGTTAATGTTACAAACAAACATAACATACTAGTAAGTACTGGTTACAATGAAAAAAAAACTCTCTCTGGATGCTGGGAATTGTACCTGGGTCACCTATTTGTATAGTGAGAATTAGAGTTACTACGGTAATCATAATTCCTATCAGTAAGGTATATTGTGGTAACTGTTAGCTACACAAGCAGGTGTCCACTATTAAGAGTTACTATGGTAATCATAATTCCTATCAGTAAGGTATATTGTGGTAACTGTTAGCTACACAAGCAGGTGTCCACTATTAAGAGTTACTACGGTAATCATAATTCCTATCAGTAAGGTATATTGTGGTAACTGCTAGCTACACAAGCAGGTGTCCACAATTAGAGTTACTACGGTAATCATAATTCCTATCAGTAAGGTATATTGTGGTAACTGTTAGCTACACAAGCAGGTGTCCACTATTAAGAGTTACTATGGTAATCATAATTCCTATCAGTAAGGTATATTGTGGTAACTGTTAGCTACACAAGCAGGTGTCCACTATTAAGAGTTACTATGGTAATCATAATTCCTATCAGTAAGGTATATTGTGGTAACTGTAAGCTACACAAGCAGGTGTCCACTATTAAGAGTTACTATGGTAATCATAATTCCTATCAGTAAGGTATATTGTGGTAAATGTTAGCTACACAAGCAGGTGTCCACAATTAGAGTTACTACGGTAATCATAATTCGTATCAGTAAGGTATATTGTGGTAACTGTTAGTGTTGAAATTGTTTTATCTCAAGTGTGAAATACCTTGTAACAAGTTTGATAACTAAGTAATTATTATAACAACTATCAAATGATATTGGGAAGTTAGGTCAAAGGTCATCAGTATAGTACACACAAGAGGGTATAGGCAGATAGAAAAGTCTATAAGGTGATCAAAACACAATCTTATAGGAATAATATATATTGGCTATTAAATCTGGATATAGATTGATTAATTGACTGATTAAATTGGGTTTAATGTCAGAGTCAAGAAAACTTCACTTATATTGAGATGTCCCCAGCTATAGATGACATGTCAGAAATTTTTGCAGTGTGCTCAGACAATAATTGGAGTAGGTTTCTTCAATGTGCCTTGCCTACCATGGCATGTGGTACAGGGCATAAGAGTTTAAGGTCTATTCGAGAGAACCATTGAATTTATTTGTAAATGCAGAGTACTTGGCCAGATATACTCTGGTATTATTGGATATGTACATCTAGTCAGAAAACAGTAACATCAACAATATTATTGGAGATTTGCAAAATGTGCAGATTTTAACTGAAAACACTAAAAAGAAGTACATGTCTAGAAACATTTCTGAACACCTGCAGGCAAGACAAAAAATCTTTCTTGATGTAATTAGGAATATAAAATAACCAGTTATCTCCCTTGTTCAGTTTCAATCACAAATGTGACCCCACCTGTATGTGATTATACCAGATATAACATCCATGGTAAAAAGTAAAAGTTATCTCCCTTGTTCAGTTTCAATCACAAATGTGACCCCCCACCAGTATGCGATTATACCAGATATAACATCCATGGTAAAAAGTAAAAGTTATCTCCCTTGTTCAGTTTCAATCACAAATGTGACCCCACCAGTATGTGATTATATCAGATATAACATCCATGGTAAAAAGTAAAAGTTATCTCCCTTGTTCAGTTTCAATCACAAATGTGACTCCACCAGTATGTGATTATACCAGATATAACATCCATGGTAAAAGTAAAAGTTATCTCCCTTGTTCCGTTTCAATCACAAATGTGACTCCACCAGTATGTGATTATACCAGATATAACATCCATGGTAAAAAGTAAAAGTTATCTCCCTTGTTCAGTTTCAATCACAAATGTGACCCCACCAGTATGTGATTATACCTGGTAAAAAGTACAAGTTATCTCCCTTGTAAATTTCCAATCACAAGCGTGCCCCTTCCCCCACCATGTTTTGCTTATACCATCCATGGAAAAAATTACCAGTTACCTCCTTGTTCATTTCCAATCACATAAATCCTCCCCCCCCCCCCCCCAAAAAAAAAAAAAAAAAAAAAAAAACTGATTATAACATGTAGGGAAAACTTTGCTGTTAATTATAATACAGCATAGACTACCTATCAATATATGTCTATCTATCAGTTTATATACAGGTTGAGTTCAATTAGTTTCCACTGAGAATAAACCCCTAAATTATTATTAATTTTATTAAATTTACAACATAATTTACTAAGGTGATTGTCTGAAGATTGGATTATTTGCCTAACCAAATCACTCTACTGCTTACCCAGACTGGCTTCCAAGAGTTTATATATTAGTCTCTAGTGGCTTCAAATTATTATATATATATAAATATCTCAAATAATAACTGATCAGTAAAACCAACAATTTACTCATTTCATCTATAACGCAATAAGTATTATATAATGTCTTCATATAAAATAATATCCATGATAGATAAAAAGCTCATACAGTCAAACCTGTCTAATAAGGCCACCCAAGGGAACCAAAAAAAGTGGCCTTTAAATACAAGTTCAAATAACATGAATAAAGAACAATTAAGACACAATTCTCCTGGCTTTTATATAGAGGTGGCCTTTATGGCAGGTTTAACTGTATCTCATGATGAAATCTTCTTACTATGATACTACACTAATACTGAAGAGAGTACACTACAAAGTTCCTTTTTATGTTCGACTAATTACATTCTTATTTTGTAGAAAATGAAAAAATTATTTATTTTACACAGAAATGCCAATTCAAAATTCAAAGTTATTTCATTTTTCTTAATTTGAAATCATACTGTCTCATATATAATGCTGCTATTTTGTATCCCACTCATGACATTCCAATTTTGCAGAGGATTGAAAAAAAATTTCACAGAAATATCAAAATTACATTATTTTTAGTCATTTCATCAAAATGGAGGGTAAAAATGAACCTCTTTCAAAACCAACATTGTATAAGTTTAATTTCTAACAAATTACAGTCCAATCTGTCTTAAAGGTCACTGCTATATAAAGGGCCATTTGGTTTTAAAGGCCAGTAAAATTGATCTCAATTGCTATTTGTTCATGTTATTTGAACCTGTATAAAAGGGCCACCTGCCTATAAAGGCAACTTTTATGGGTTCTCTTAGGTGGCCTTAATAAAGAGGTCTGACTGTGCATCTCTTAATCCATTTAGCTAAAAGCATCCCATCTAAATACTTGGTTTTCTTATTATTCACCCTACATGTAGACTGACTATCATGTAACAATGAGAATCTGATTGTTAAACAAAGAAATCTACAAATCATGAGGTTTTTTTAAATTATGGAAAAAGAGATGCCTTATGTTCTAAAACATTACCCTCAATGACACCCCTTCACAAATTATCCATTCATAAAAAAATATGATATCAAAGCTACAGTTTTGACAATATCTTGATTTTTCTATAGCACTTCAGTAACAATGAACTAATCCTATGATTATTGGTAACCTGACCCTCCTCCCCTTAAAATGAGTTCCTCCCTGCTTAACTGTCACTTTTCCCGTAATTTTTACCATAAAACGCTGAGGGATAAGGAATCACAATGTGACTGCCAGGGAGGGGAACTTAGAAAGGGCAATGTGGTATCATATACTACTCCTGTGGGTGTATACCCTTCAGCTGTTCTTTAATCTTCAGGGTACCACACTTGTCCTAGGGGACCAGACTACAGAACTAAACACTGAGAGTTCATCACAGTCAACAGGAGAATCTCAACTATGGACACTGGTCAAGGAGTTACAAGATAAAGTGGACAAACTTCAGAATGAGGGAGACAGTCAAAGGTAAAATGTGTGAATTATAAAATTAATTTACATCAAAAACATATGTGCATGTGTAACATGTACCTTACTTCATGATTTTGTCTGTAAAAAACCAACAGGTGTCCGATTTA
The DNA here is from genome assembly GCA_021292105.1 of Anadara kagoshimensis. Classification (NCBI taxonomy): domain Eukaryota; kingdom Metazoa; phylum Mollusca; class Bivalvia; order Arcoida; family Arcidae; genus Anadara; species Anadara kagoshimensis. The sequence continues at coordinate 64,344,256 of CM037859.1, forward strand.
AACTGTTGAATAACACTCTTTGTTTAAGTTTGTCCAGGTGTTACAAAAATTTTAATTTAATTTTTTTTTATATCTTAATTCTAATCTGGGGTATTTAAAATTGTGTCAATTTTTTCTCTTTTTTTTAAGGTAAAGAGGACATTATATTAGTCTATTGACCCCCTTGTTATATCACTGATTTTGTGGAAACTCTAAAAACCAAATTGTAATAAAAATGTAAATATCAAAATTATTCCAATTATTTCACTGATTCTGAAATGTCAAATTAAATTACTGCATTGATAAAACAAAACATTAGACTCAAATTCAGGACAGCCTGACTTTGCCGTCAACCCAGACACAAAACTCCATTTAATCTAATTGAAACAGAAATAAGATATTTAAACATCTTGCATTAATTTTTAAATACTCGTATAAGCATTAAATTAACAAAATATCTAGTATATATAACAAAAATAATAAATTTTAAAAACTATTAAACTTTGATACTCTAAAAATTTATATCCAAGTTAGGGTTTTCTTCAGAAGTTGAAAAAAAACCTCAGAAAATTACACTTTTTGTCTGTTCAGGTTTTCCAAATGTCATCAAAGGAATTAATAAATTAGATTAACAAAAATACCCACTGGTAGTAAAAAAAATGGGGGGGGGGGGGGGGGGAAATATATTTTAAGAACTTAAAAATACTCTAAAAATTTACATGAAAGTTAGGTTTTCTTTGGAAGTAAAATTAAATAGCTAATATTATTTATTCTAAAAATTAAAAAATACTCTGAAAATTTACATGAACATAAGCTCAGAAAATAACTTTTTTCTTGCTATGTTTTACAAGTTTCATCAAAGTAATCCACATATAGCTATGGTTCTGTGAGATGTTGGTAGTAATCGGTCATCTATGGTACTTTATAATGTCTATACCATATGCACTGTAAGTCTGAAGTACTATCATACAAAAGTAGTACTGATGGTAGAAGTTTCTGTAAACGTTATTGGATTTCACTTGATTTCATTATCTCTATAATCTGCTTACTTTGATGAAATTTTGTCTGAATTTTCTTTAAAGTTTTCACAAAATTTACAAAAATATTTTAATAATGTAAATTATATAAATTACTTTGATTTATACAAACTTCTATTTAGAAATTAAAATAAAGGGAAATTTGAAATATTGTGGTGCTAGGGATAATTGGTTAAAAAAACTGTTTGTAATTACGTAAGACATATAAAACTTATAAAAAACACAAAACAAACGGATTTTGGGACTATAAAATACTGCGGTCATAAGAGAGGTGGCAAAGTTATTGGGGCCATTATAACAAGGTTTTACTGTAGCGATAGGCGAGGCGGCAAAATTAATGAGGTGCAATACAACAAGCTTTTACTGTAACTGGTCAAAATCAGAAAGCTTTTTAAGAGGAAGTTAGACTTTATGAGAAAAATATAGAAGAAGCAGATTTTTGGGATGTGATAACAGAGGTGGCAAAGTTATTGAGGGGCATTATAACAAGCTTTTACTGTAACTGGTCAAAATCAGAAAGCTTTTTAAGAGGAAGTTAGACTTTATGAGAAAAATATAGAAGAAGCAGATTTTTGGGACGTGATAAGAGAGGTGGCAAAGTTATTGAGGGGCATTATAATAAGGTTTTACTGTAGCGATAGGCGAGGCGGCAAAATTAATGAGGTGCAATACAACAAGCTTTTACTGTAACTGGTCAAAATCAGAAAGCTTTTTAAGGGAAAGTGAGACTTAATAAGAAAAATATAGAAGAAGCAGATTTTTGGGACGTGATAAGAGAGGTGGCAAAGTTATTGAGGGGCATTATAACAAGGTTTTACTGTAACTGGTAATAATCAGCTTTTTAAGGGAAAGTGAGACTTAATAAGAAAAATATAGAAGAAGCAGAATTTTGGGACGTGATAAGAGAGGTGGCAAAGTTATTGAGGGGCATTATAACAAGGTTTTACTGTAACTGGTAATAATCAGAAAGCTTTCTTGGTCTTTGTTTTTAATGTTCCTTTTAAGAGAAAGGATCAAATACCATCCATTACAATAGATAATATAAGCAATATATAAAGGAGAAGTTATGTGACTCATGTCTGCCGTCAGACATCACAGCCGTCAGTCTCTGCCGTCGTCGTCAGAGCCGTGGAGCTGAGATAGAGCAGTTTGTGTTTTATTATTGATATAATCACAAAGAAAGCCTTCATGTCTTTTGTTACACATTATAAGATTATGACTTTGTTTTCATCTCTGTAAGAATCAAAACCTGTCAATATTATAAGGCCAAATTAATGTAATTCTATGTTTCTTGTAAGCTTGTGTTAGATACTTTTCTTGTCCCCATACTGTATCAAAAGCCTTTTGGAAATCGATGAATACACAAAAGTTTCTCACTGGACATAAAAAATAATTAATTCTTTATTAAATGTTAACAAAAATTAATAATAAAAACAAAACTCAATCATAAGTCATTGACAATAAAATGTGAATAAAAGGGCCATAACTCTTGACAAAAATTCTGAAATCAAACTTAACCTATGTATTCAATGGTTGTCAGTATATTAATCTGTAAAAACAAACGATGATGAATCTAAAAAAATATCTGACAGGTAATTTAGAAATTCTTAACTTATTAAAAAAATAAAAAAAAAACACTATATGTATATGAAGATATCAGGGTTTTAAAAAAATATCAGGCTATACAGATATTTGAAATTTTATCATTTTATTTTTCTTATAAACAATATGACTCTATCCATAAGTTGTGAACTGAGTCACAAAATGTGTTAAAGTTCATTAAAGAAATAATTATCATGTCTTATAGTTCTCACTTTAATACATGGAGTGATATCTGAAATTGTATCAGATTTGTAAATATAAGATTAAAATTGTAAACTTAGGACTCTCAACTAAAGACATCATGCAATAATCCACTTAATAAGTGTCAAATTATGTACAAAATATTAATATTAATTTCAGTGAAATTATTCATAGAGTCAAAATGTAGTGTCATTTTAACCTTAAAACTACTGTCTGATCCTTAACAATTATTTACTCGAGTTCTATTTTAAAATCTGCATTTCTAATTCGTGACATGTTTGAGAAGGGTTGAGTTGATCAAAAAAGTTTTATACCACAGTCAAGATTCTTTCACTTATGTTAATGTGGTCAATTCAGGGAAGGTGGGGAAAGCCAGAGTGCCCAGAAAAAGTCACCAATCTTCGGCAAGCAAACTGTCAAAGTGTCTCACATTAAGATCTTCCCCATTGGAATTTGAAGCTAGGCAATGAGAGACACTGTGGTCTGTAAGCGCATAGACCACTTGGCCACTGAGGCCCATGAGAATTGTTGAGGTTGTTAACATAATGTTGATACCTCTTCAATGTGGGTGGGGTCTATGACAATAGCAGTGTGGCGGGCCGATAAGTAGCAGGGTAGCTCAGTGGGTAGATCGTCCTGCTAGTATTGGGAAGGTCCCAGGTTTAAGTCATAGTTTGGCTGCTGCATTATTTTATTTTATTTTTACATTTGGGGGCTCGTCCGACCCTTGGAAGTGGCCCACCAATAGGTTGGTCCAAGGTTGGAACCTGGTGGTTTCGATTCAAGGGAGTTGAATCAAAAAATAAGAAGAGAGGATTGTGGTGGGCGGGACTACATAGATGGTCGGGTAGCTCAGTGGGTAGAGCATCTCCCTGGTATTGGGAAGTTCCCGGGTTCAAATCCTGGTTTGGCTGTTGCATTTTTTCCCTTTCCTGTTACAGTTGTTTTGTACTTTGTGCACTAGCAGAAGCACTCCAGTTCAAAAATTAATTTAGTTTTTAAACATTAAAGACTTTTAAAGCTAAGTTAATACCTGGGGTGTACATACATAACACCTTTATTTTCAATCAATGTCCCTCCACCTGGTCATTTACTACCTACTTAACAGAAGATAAAACGTAATTACAGGTAATACACATCACAGGTATATCTGTCCAGGTGAGAAGTGTTATAACATACCTGTCACCTTACCTTCATCTAAATTACACCTCAAGTCAAAATATACTGCAGAATCAAATTACTTTAAATTATTTAATAAAAATTAAACCCCTAACAGGTATTTTTATTCTATAATTGAAAAGTTATCTCTTCACAAAAGGATTCTTTCTTTGCTCATACAATTTTGATAAGATACCCAAGAGAAAGCAACATGAGATGTATTTCTCTTAACCCTGAATGGCATGATGAAAATGGCACAAAATTGAGTCATGCGTCACACACAAAACAAAAGCAAGTCTGTAGAGTAGAGTGGGGTAATGGAGTTTTACATTCCAGTCAAGATTTTTTCACTTATATTAAGGTGATCGGTTAAGGGATGGTGGAAGAAAATTAGAGTGCCTGGAGAAAACCATAGGCCTTTGGGAAGTGAACTGATAAGCTTTCTCACATTAAGATATGTCATAAGTGGGATTCTGACCTGGGTGATGAAAGGGAAATGTGATTTGCATGTAAATATTTTAGACCACTGGGACAGCAGGACCCCAATCTTTCTGTCTGTGTAATCTTTAAAAATTTCAAATTCTCTCTTTTAGATCATTTACAAAGGATCTTGAACGAAGAGTTATTGAAAATCAGGATGACATTTTGATATCAATGGCTGACATTGTACAACTGAAACAGACTGTTGCCGAGATGCAGATCCGTCTGACGAGGATGGAGGAAATGCTTGATGAACAAAAAATACAATTTATACAGTACAACTTTGAACAAAATCAACTCAAAAGTGAACTTATGCCGTATAAGAAACTAAAAGACAGTACAAGAAGATCTATTCGCAAAATGGACAAAAACCTTACTAAATATTCCGCTAAAGTGGAAATTTTATCAAGCCAGTACCAAAATTTATCCGAAAGTTTCTTTAATCTTCAACACCTTCACTACAAAGTTATCAAATCCAATGAAGAAAAATTTGTCAATTTTGAAAAATTTATAAATAAATCTGAAAATCACATGTCACCAGGGCAACTTTTTAACGAACTTCAATCAAAACTTTTAAAAAAATCAAGAAATTTTACAAATATAATATCACAAGATACAGAGTTTGGGTCAGGGGAGATTGAAACAGACTATATTTTGTCTCATAAAGAAGAGATACAGAATAAAGTTGACACAGACAGTATAGATGGAAGTGGGGAAATCCCGAGAGAAAAACCGCATAGGCATAAAAATTATGTAGCAATACCAGAATTCCGAAATGAATTAAATCTGCGAGATGATGAGATTTCTAACCTGTATGACATATACTATATACTTTACAAACAAATGTCCCGTGTCGAAGACAGGCTATCCTCCATTCATCTTGGCAAATTTATGGAACAGCTACAGAACTCATTATTAAACTTCACAGAAAATGTCCTCACGTTAGATCAATGGAAAATGACAAGTTCAGGAATCATAAACTCAACTCAGTTTAATCATCATCAGATTACTACATTATCTAACATGATAGTCAATAACACAAACTACCTCCATAACTTAGAGTGGAAACTGACCAACATCCAGTCGCTAGGTTACCAACAGTTTCACCTACTGAGAATGCACATCATTAAGTTAAATAACACGGTTCAGGATATGAAAGAAGAAATAAATAAATGGCATAAAAACGGGCATGGGACACCAAATCAAAACTCACAAACAAATCCTGTCACCATGACAACCAAGAACCTTGACACTCTAACTTCTAGAGTTGAAGATCTAGCATTACAGATTATATATAATGAAAACAGAATAGCTAAGTTAGAAATTAAAGTTTTAAATGAATCTTTGTTACAATGTAAAAAGGAAAACACAGATATTTATCAAGACTCGAAAATATTACAAGTACAAAAAGATGTGCATAAATTAGCAGAAGGTGGCATGTTGGCTAAAAATATGATACGTAATCTAGATCAAGCATTTTACAGACTACATACAACTAACGTGAACCAGAGTGAAACCATAGCAACATTGATCAAGGACACACAGACACTTGGAAAATATCTACCAGTCATTATAGATATACAAAGGGAGATAATCAACTATAAGTTTCAATTACCAAAAGGTAAAGTATCTAATATGTATATATATTTATATTATAAACCAAGTAGAAGTTCTTATATAAGTGTAATACTCAGTGGCCAAGTTGATAAAACATTTGCTAAAGATCACAGCTCCAGCTATTACTGCCTTAGGTTCAAATCCCACTCTGTAAGGAAGTTTGTCATTTTGCTTGTCAGGGATTTTCTTGGGGCACTCTAATTTCCACCGACCATTATATTAGGTAGTTAGTCAATCTTGACTGGGAATATAACACAAATATTTCAATCTTAATGGAAAGTCACATAAAAGTTGCTTTGGTTCTTTTATATTACAGACGATGATAAATTTGATGGACAACATCTTATCATAATGCATCCTGTTTCTAGAATTTGGCAAACAAAAAGTATTTCTATATAAAAATGTACCCTATATATTTCAGATTGTGATGAATATTACCGTCAAGGACACCATGATGATGGGGTGTATGTCATTTATCCATTTAATGCCACTCAGTCCGTCAGGGTGTACTGTGACATGGAGGACAGGGTCGGAGGATGGACGGTCATACAGAGGAGGTCAGATTCCAATCTTAACTTTGATAAAATGTGGAAGGACTATGTTAATGGTTTTGGATCTATCGACGGAGATCATTGGTTAGGAAATGATTTAATACATTTACTGACAGCCAATAAAAACATGTCTCTTAAAATAGAAATGATAGATGTTAAAAATAACCTTTGGGTTGGAGAGTACAAAATGTTTAAGGTAGAAAACCAGGATGAAAAATACAGACTACATGTAAATGGTTTCCATGGTAACTGTACAGATGGTCTCAGTTATGCTAATGGAATGTCATTTAGTACCCCGGACCAAGACAATGATGGAAGTACTACTCATTGTGCCATGTATTATACAGCAGGTTGGTGGTACAAACACTGTCACCATAGCAACCTCAATGGCCGACATAATTTAGGAATGGTTTGGTATCATAATGGATGGAAAGACTGGATCGAGTTACAACAGAGTGTGATGAAAATTAAACCAGTAATATCATAACTGTTCCAATGACTCATAATCTAAATTGTAACATGTTCACAATCAGGGTAAAATTCTTACTAGGAATTCTAATTGTTTTATCAATAGGGACTAATATCATACTATGTGATAACAGCAAAAAACAACAGTTGACATTTTCCAGTAAAAATGGTATGCATGAAAATGTTCACAACGGAAAAAAACATACATTCCATATTTTCATTTTCTAAATTGTTGAAAAAATTGACAAAAAATAATTTTTTTATTCATATCAATAAAATTAAGTTAAAACTTATCTTTTGTTGTTTAGTTAGAATTGGATAATTCATGTCTGTAATATGCAAATCATTTACTGGTACTGGTGGTAGTTTTTTGTTCAAGAAAGGTTACATGATATTTGATTTTATTTGACATGTTCATCTAGCCAGTCACCATAAAATCTTCAATTACCTGGTGTTAGAAATAAGTCTAAATTTTCAAGAAGTCCTTGTCTGATAATTTCAACATTTTCTGTTGCGGTATATATATAATGTACTGCTATATAGATTATTGTAAAAGTAACCAGTCCTTTCCAAAAGGCTGACTGACTGTCTGTTATTTTTCAACACAGATTGAACTTATAATATTTTTTTTCAAAAGAACCAACTAAAACAAGTCTACTAAATAGTTACTGCTATGTACGAAATACAAGGTGATTGATTAAAGAGGTCTAACCCTCCCCAAAGTCAAGAATTTACCCAGAATGCTATTTGAAGAAACTCAGTCATGGTCAATAAAAACTCTTCAATGTGTGATGTTATGTGAAGGAAGGATAAAACATTCTTATAACCCATTGATGCTATACAATGATAGACATGTGTAATCAAGTATGGCTGATTAGTTTCCACATTTGTTTCAGTTATTCGGATGTTTTTTGTAATTAATGATTTTTTTTCCTATTTATTTAATCTTATTTAAAATATTTCTTTAAACCCTGTATAAAATTAGAAACAGCTTACACACTAAAATCTATTTTTGAACAACTAGGCCACTGTGGAAGATAAATCTGAACCCTCATTACTAACTTTGGGAGCTTGGTGGCTGAGTGCTTAAAAATATTGAATTACAGATCACAGTGATCTTATCGCCAAGATTTGAATTCCAATCAGGACAGATCTTAGTGTGAGAAAGTTTGTTAGTTTATTTGCTGAAGGTCAGTGGTTTTTTTGTTAGTTTATTTGCTGAAGGTCAGTGGTTTTTTTGTTAGTTTATTTGCTGAAGGTCAGTGGTTTTTTGTTAGTTTATTTGCTGAAGGTCAGTGTTTTTTTTGTTAGTTTATTTGCTGAAGGTCAGTGTTTTTTTTGTTAGTTTATTTGCTGAAGGTCAGTGGTTTTTTTGTTAGTTTATTTGCTGAAGGTCAGTGGTTTTTTTGTTAGTTTATTTGCTGAAGGTCAGTGGTTTTTTTGTTAGTTTATTTGCTGAAGGTCAGTGTTTTTTTTGTTAGTTTATTTGCTGAAGGTCAGTGGTTTTTTTGTTAGTTTATTTGCTGAAGGTCAGTGGTTTTTTTGTTAGTTTATTTGCTGAAGGTCAGTGGTTTTTTTGTTAGTTTATTTGCTGAAGGTCAGTGGTTTTTTTGTTAGTTTATTTGCTGAAGGTCAGTGGTTTTTTTGTTAGTTTATTTGCTGAAGGTCAGTGGTTTTTTTGTTAGTTTATTTGCTGAAGGTCAGTGGTTTTTTTGTTAGTTTATTTGCTGAAGGTCAGTGGTTTTTTTGTTAGTTCATTTGCTGAAGGTCAGTGGTTTTTTTGTTAGTTCATTTGCTGAAGGTCAGTGGTTTTTTTGTTAGTTTATTTGCTGAAGGTCAGTGGTTTTTTTGTTAGTTTATTTGCTGAAGGTCAGTGGTTTTTTTTGTTAGTTTATTTGCTGAAGGTCAGTGGTTTTTTTGTTAGTTTATTTGCTGAAGGTCAGTGGTTTTTTTGTTAGTTTATTTGCTGAAGGTCAGTGGTGTTTTTGTTAGTTTATTTGCTGAAGGTCAGTGGTTTTTTTGTTAGTTTATTTGCTGAAGGTCAGTGGTTTTTTTGTTAGTTTATTTGCTGAAGGTCAGTGGTTTTTTTGTTAGTTTATTTGCTGAAGGTCAGTGGTTTTTTTGTTAGTTTATTTGCTGAAGGTCAGTGGTTTTTTGTTAGTTTATTTGCTGAAGGTCAGTGGTTTTTTCCAGGCACTTAAGTTTCCTCTACCATCCCTGAACTGACAGATTGATAAATGGTGTTGGGATAATTGCCATGAGTGGAGTTTAGTTGATGCTGTTTTACTTCTCTGTCAAGATTCTTTCACTTATATATCAAGGTGGTCAGTTATGAGATGGCGGAAAAAATCAGTGTACATATTACCCAGAGAAAACCATCAACCTTTGGCAAATAAACATGATCTGCCCAAGTGAGATTCCAACTAAGACCATGAGATGCTCATTGATTTGTAATTTCAGACTTTAGATCACTCCATCACAGAGGCCCCGATAGTATCAAGAGTGCAAGCGGTTATCACTGGTATTTTCTGCAGCATAAAGTAATGGAGAGTATGTGATTCTCACTTGGATGAAACATCAGTCCATCATAAGGTTATCTCCCTTGGATGAAACATCAGTTGATCATAAGGTTTAAATTCTTCATATCTGTTAAACCCCTTCAATTTGTTAGTTGGACATTGGAGGTTGACAACATCAGATATTTTTTTGATGATGTGCCCTCCATAAAAGCATATGTCATTTAATCTCATTTCAGACCGCTTACATTGTAGGAATAAAGCAATGTGAAAGTGTCTTCCACAATGGCATACCAAGCAGCAAAGTTGGGGATCAAACCCACCATCCTTGAATCATGTGTATACCTTAACCACTAGGCCATGTTTTCCCACTAGCCATTATGTAGGGAGAGAAGTATAAAAAGTTGTAAAATGAACAAAAAAACTGAACTGTTTGATTGAATGGGCTTTTATGTTCTTGTCAAAAATATTTCACTTATATTAAGATATCACCAGCTATAGATGAAGTGGCAGAAATTTGGAACTTTACAGTGAACTTGGGGCAATATGCAGGGAGGGGGAGGGGGGTTCCTCTAGCATGCCCCACCTATCACGATGTAGGACATTGATTTTAAGATCTCTTCCAAAGGACCCTATCATGAAAATTAATTTGGCCTTTAAATTTGTTGATAGTAAAGACGTTGACTGGGTGGTCTGGTCTAGGGGTGTTAACATCTAATCTCTGAGGTGATTACAACCTACGTTAAAACACAACACGAGCCTCACACACACAACTTTATCAACAAGCTAATTATAACTCTGTTATAGAAAACACCAGTTATCACTTTTGTTAATTTTTTAACTAATAAGCACTTTAATTCTTTAGATAATTTGGACTCTACAATTAAAACTTATCTTTATAATTACAATATACATGTATATCAAATGAACTCATGATCTTTCACAACAATTTTGTTTTGTTTAACTTTTTTATGAAAATGATACCATAAAGGATGTCTTCGGAAAATATAAGGAAATGACCCATAGGAAAATTCCTGCATGTCAAAATTTATATATAAAAATATTGGTTAAAAGTACTTATAATCTATTAAATAAAGTATGTTCTAAAGTGGCATGTCAAAAAATATATCTCTGGTAACGGATAAGTAGTTCTATATGTACATGAAAACGGTGATTTAAAGCAAAAATGGACATTTCCATACTTTTGACTGCATATATATTGCAATTTCATACTGATGGCAGGCCTGCCCGTGAACAAAACCGACATTAAAATGTAGGTATTTCATGTAATTTTCACTGATCTAAAGCTTATCCACGGGCATGCCTGCCATCATGGTGAAAAACTGAAAAACGCTTAAAAATTAAACGATTATCCTTGTCCGTCACTCATATATTATAGAGAATACTAAACGTTCGTAAGCTTCGGTAGCTCAGTGGTTAAGTGTGTAGGCTGCTAATATATCACGAAATGCTATTCTTTTAATGTGTGGGTTCGAATCCCATACATTGCACGGGATTTTTTTTAAAAAAGATTTATCCTAATTTTTGTATCTTTAAAACACATTTTTTACTAAATTATATTTAACTCAATTGTAAAGTGAATAAGTAATAATTCTTTTTTCGTCAAAAGTTAATGGCTTAGCAAGTTGTATAAGCATTGGTATTAATATACTAACGTTATTACATGTATATAACGAGACAATGCAAAGTGAAAGTCTCGTTTTAAACATGCCGTCTCAACAACGTGCTTGTTGTTGTATACGTAGAGTGTCATGGCTGTAGAGTTGTTTGTAATCTGGAACAACGAGTTGCAAATGCTGCTGCGACATCGGTAAATCAAAATAATTTACTTTCGATTTAAACATATTTATGCATTGTACAGCCACTGTAACTGAAACATTATCACCGATTAAGTGACAGAAAACACTATTATTATATAACAGTGGCCTCATACAGGTAAAATCTTAAAGCCATACCAGGAATATTCCTGTGGGTCGATCGCTCGCAAAAAACCGAAGACATCCTTTACGCAAATAATTATATTACATGGAATATAACAATAAAATAATAATTGTAAAGCCCTTCAAAAGTTCTGAGGTTAAGATATTTGAAATATCAGATTTAACAAGTTATCTTATTTCAGTATACATTTCAAGATTTCAAGGCTTTTTTATATTTTTAAAATTGCTATGCAATTACCTGGCACATGTATATGAAAGTGTGTGTGTGTGTGGGTGTGTGTGTGTGTGTGTGTGTGTGTGTGTGTGCATGCCATATGTCTCAAATTTTGACCCTTTCAAAACCTGTCCCACTGGGACACACAAAATCCTGGAATTTTTACCCTGTCCCGAATTTAGAAAAACCCGCCATTTTCTAGAAATGTCATTTTAGTAAAAAATACAATCATATTTCATGGAAATTTTTTTCCCAAAGAGATAGTTTTTGCAATATATATGTATCACAAGTCAACTTAATTTTCCTGAATAAACCCTTTAACACAAAATTACAAACTTCAAAGCTGTCTTGAATGTACTGAGACCACACATTATTACAGTTTATCGGTCAGTTAAGTTCACTTTTTTTTTTAGATAATTTACTTTGTAACTTTTGTCCTGAAATAAAAACAGCTATTTATCAGATATGTAAGTTAATTAACAATTATAAATGTATTAGATTTGGATAAAATGCTCCAAATAAACCTGTTCCACTGATATCATTAATTAATCCTGCCCAGCACAGGATATCGCAGGTCACTAAAATGAAGTATCTTATTGCAGGTCAGTAAAACAGAATATCTCTTATAGCAGGTCACTAACATAGAGGGGTTACTGAACTGGTGTACCTTAGGAATTTTGAATTTAAATGCCATTTATTTAACAGACATCTTTTAATTTCAAAATGTATGTTTGGTTTTAATTTTATTAAACCTTATTTAACCTTTTTATCTTAAATTTAATTGAATAAGTCTACTATTATGAATGTACGCTTCATATGTGGGAGGTTGGGATCCAAACCACAGCTGGGTATGTCCATGACCCGAACATAACTTACTGACTGTTCTTTTATTAAGCACTCTGCTAATAGTAATGAAAGTCATAGAGTCCTTCTGAAGAGTCCTTAAAATGTAGAATCCTCCCTGAATATTGCCCGAATGCAATGCAAGTCAAAATTTCTGTCACTTTACCTATAGTTGGTGATGTCTAAATATAAATGAAATATTCTTTGACTGGAAAGTAAAAGTTGATAACATGGTTTTTAAATGTTATTTGAGGGTGCTTAATTCAAAACTTGCAGTGGTCATTCAGAAGGTAATGTTTTTGAACCTATAATTCCAAAAACAAAATGGCGACCAATCAATCTCTATTACTTTAAGATAAGTTAAATACCACAGAGTTGTAAGTCTTTCATTTATGTAATTTATCATGGCATCAGAAAGAAAAAATTCATAAAACAATGTTCATTCATGAAAACCATTTTGTTCTGAAGCATTTAAGTTGTACAAAGTATATTAAGTTCTCTGATATTACAATCAGACATGAAGGGCAATAATGAATCTAACACATGCAGGTCAGGTCAATATTGGAATAGTTGGCAAATTGGAAATGCTCCACTGTAACTAATCCATTTTCGGCTTTCAACAGTATGGAAGGACTTCCATTTCTACCCACTACTAAAATATATTTTTCACTGATGATGGAATCGTCATTTTAAACAATTCTGTGAACAGCAATTTTTTCAAAGAAAAATTACATTGAATGCAATGGGGGTGGGTTACTAAAGGAAGTCCTACCAAAAAGTACTGATATGGTAACAAGTAGAAAGTAAAAGGCAAAGAAAAACAAGTGCTATAATTAAGAGAGTTGAGTTTAGTTATGACGTTTAATGTCCCAGCCAAGAATATTTGCACTGATGGCATTACACAGCAGAGTTCTTTAGCATACCAAGCCCAGCATGACTCGTTTATTTCAAGTTCCCATCTAAAAGAACCGTGACTTTCAATTTGTAATGCCGAGTGCTTGGATAAAAAAGAACAGTCACTATACAAGTCATGGGTCAGAACCGGCCAATGATCGAACCCACAACCTTCCACTTACGGAGGGAGCACTCTACCAACTGAGCTACCACAGTGGTTGCTATCATTAAGAGAATAGTGTGCCTAGCTTTTACAACTTTGTCCATCAAAACAAATAACTTTAGAATAAAGTTACATTACGGTAACTGATGAAGCCTACTGATATACCTGGACCAGAAGAAGAAAAAGAAGAGAAAATTGATGAGAACAGAGAACCTTGTCAGAACATCTAGTCTTATCATTATCAAATATTTAACATTGATCATTAGCTGGGGCTGTAATATAAAAGCTTTGGTAAAAATCATATTTAATATTCATCCTCTATATACAATGAAATCTGACTGGAACAATTACATATTAATGGAAAAAAGATAATATTTTTATAACATTAATTTACATGAAATATATGAATTGTAAATTGTTGTATATTAGTATTTGTAAACTCTATTCCAAACTTAATTTTTAAAATAATACAATCATAAACATTATTTTGATCCAAGTGAATTCTTCCAACAATACTTTTATATACATATGCACAAAGGGAGATAACTGTAATCATATTTTTCATATATTGAGCTATTAAATACTTTGTAATTCCTAGGACGAGTATAACAGTATTCCATTAAAATAAAGTTTTCCATGTAACAATTTGACTTTCTGTAAGTACAGATATATGCTCCACATCTCACCATCATTGTTGGACATTCAGATATTGTTAGAGTTGGAATTAATCTATTCAACCATACAAAAAACAGGATTCTCCCTGGGTCATATTTGTAAATTAGTATACATTTTAAATATTCTTTCTAAAAGAATGCAATCGCAAATTATTTGTTTCATGACAAATTATTTTTACAGATATTCACAAAATTATTTTATTTAATTCCATACATTCAGACTTCAGGTAAATGTCAGACATATAAATAGCACTTGCTCAAAGAATTAGAACATTTTCTCAAATCTCTGTTGTTTTGCTGATCTCCAGATAATGTATTCAGCCAGTTGTGTAGTATCAGAAAGTTACAAATAAAATATAAGGAATTGGATTTGTCACTGTAACACATGATCAATAACCCTTAACATTTGTGTGGGACATTTGGAAAATGTTTATGTTGTGAATTCCTTGAATTACATAATTTTTGTGGGGAAATGTGAACTGGTATGATTCCATATCCAATGGATTTTATGAATGTTTCTTAAATACCTCAGGTAAAGATATGACATGATAAAGAACCCTGCTGTATACCTCAGGGGTTATCATGTGGCACACTGGCGAAAATCTTGTTATGACATGGAATACAATGTGATGCAGAACATCTATTAGTGATCTGCAACAAGATCAGATTGGCATACTTTAACCAAACTGATACCGTATCCTCATTCTTTGATTTGGTATTTATGTTAACAAAATGGCACTTTCAGTCTGTGTCCCAATAAGTTAGGAGTTGTCTCTCTTGCCTTATCACAATATTATTTTTTTTATCCCACTAACCCAATGTATACAAGCTAAATCATTATTAACTCATATATATATATATATATATATATATATATATATATATATATATATATATATATATATATATATATATATAGAGAGAGAGAGAGAGAGAGAGAGAGAGAGAGAGAGAGATGATTATGTGATTATGATAATGATTTCTAACCTGGAAGGGCACTGCATCGAAGAAGATAGCCAGAAACCAGTTGAGTGTCACTGTTGATATTTCAATATCGATACTCTCCAGATGGCGCTTTAAGTTCGGTAGTTTTTCTGCCATCAGATCCTTCAGTACTTGTTGGTCTGACTGAGCACCAATCAAATTGTGATCAAAATAATGATTCGAAAAATAATGCTCAGCTACTGCAACAAGTGCCCTGAAAAAAAACCCATAATCTATTTTAAATGATGAATTTTAAGTTTTTAGATATTCCTATAATTATGTTATGTCAAATATTTATTATCATTGCAGCATAAAGAATTAAAATAGTTTAATATGATTATCATTCTCTAGATAACAGTGTATAGTATAATTAAGAATTTAAATTTCAATTATAACATCAACTCAAAAGAATTGGTATAAATGCTGCAGAGTCTTTTCAAGTAAGTACATTATATTATTTATTTGCATGAAGGTTCATGGAAACAATTTAGTTGTTGGCATAACCTCTAATGAAATTAACAATTTTATGAATGAAAATTACATCACAACTATTGTTCACTATTCTGCATGACGTCACAAGTTGAGTAAGGGAGTATGTCATTAAAACGGAACAGCCATTAGTAGATCATTCGTTTTACCATGGTTGGCTTTCTTCAGTTTCATATGAAGGAAATCATGTTAGAATATGTTACAATGCTTGTATCAATACGACCTTAAGAATCATGCACCACACTCATCGGAAAGATTGTGGTTGTGGCCATTCAATTGTTTGCATTGTTCATCAACAGTGACATTCCCACAATAAAGTAACCTGACTGTACCCAGCCATAACCTACCAGAAGGCATCTTGAGACTCCATAAACAGCAGTGACACGCCCACTATAAAGTTCATACCCTGACAATACCCTGTTGATGGGTTGTGTAAACAGTAGGCTAACAACACATCCTGCAAGTCCATTATCTAAAACAATAATACATAGTACATTGTTATAACATGTCAATCTTTCATGATAGGGAGACTGTCAGTTCTGGGATGGCAGAGGAAACTGGAGTGTCTAGAGAAACCATCAGCATTCTGCAAGCAAACTAACAAACTTTTTAACACTAGAATCTGCCCAAGTCAAATTCCAGACTCTGTGATCTATAAGTGTTTGTTATAGACTACTTGAACAACAAGGCCCCTTCCATCACAGAAAACATTTGTCTCTGTCATTTCACACCACAGACACCGGGGCTATGTCCTAGTCTGAGGAACTTATAGTCCCATGACAGCCAAGCATGAATCCTGCATTACAAAACTTGACATTACTAGGCAAAACTTTACATTACTAGACATTGCTCACAAACATGCTTACTTACCCCTTTGGATCGTGCATTACAAAACTTGACATTACTAGGCAAAACTTTACGTTACTAGCCATTGCTCACAAACATGCTTACTTACCCCTTTGGATCCTGCATTACAAAACTTGACATTACTAGGCATGGTTCTCATCAAGTCAAGGGAAATCTGTTTTCTATAGCAGGATGCTAACTGCAATGATCGAAATGAAATATGTGTAATCAAAGTACTGAAAGTACTGGAAGTAAGCATGGCTTTCTTTATGATCAATCAATAGGTTATTGTTAGGGTGTTAAAAAGTTACTGGAGTCAGCAAATTCATGAAAAAAGTTGAATGTCCCGATCAAGACTAGTTAACTTATACTGAGTTGTCACCAGCTACAGATGGCGTTTTGCAAATTTATAAATTTATAAATTTGCAATGTGCTAGCAGCACACAGTTAATTGTTAGATAATGTCTGCAGTGAGACAACATTGGTAAGGTCTCAATAAAAAAACTATAAAAAAAACTTGTCTAGTTTTTAGACATAAGTCTTACCCAGAAGGAAATTGAACACAAACTTCCCTTTATTATAGAAATGAAACTTTGTAATGAAAGAGCTGGACATTTTGCACAAAACATAATTCCCTATGTGATTTATGTTATGCATGTAAAATACCCAACTCTTAAATAAAAAATCAAAAGTTGAAACAAAAGTCATCTGCAGCAAGTAAAATAATAGCATTGTGAAGGTGTATCTGTGTGATGTCCATAGTAACATGATGTCCATAGTAACATGATGTCACTGAGACCAAATTCATTCATGCAAAAATAACAAAAAAAATCTGACCAATCAAAATGCTTGATACAAAAGAGAATTGACTTATATGATGAAAACTGTCTATCAACTGACTGCTGTAGTGGTATATGACTTACTGGAGAATCAGGTAAAATGTTACACAGATTCCTGAAATAATGTTGACCTTTTTCCTGGATAACGTCCTTGATCTTTGTATGTATTAATTGTCTCCATACTTGTCGTCTAAATCTGTCAGGAATTCCTCCCCTACATAAATGCTTTAGTTCCTTATACTGAAAAAAACATTAAAATTTAAACAAGTCATTTATTATAAGTTATAACTGAAATGGGAGGTTATTTCAAAACAACCCCCAAATGGGAATTCCATGTTTTCCCAACCATATGTATGATCAAAATACAAATAGCCAATGACAATGTCTACTCCACCCAAAGATTATTTTTTTAATGGCAAATTAAAATATTAAAACATATATTAATGTTGTTGTTTTACAACAATAAAAACTACCAATGTTCGCCCTAGTACCGTGTGATACCCCTAACGTTTGTGCAGAACAATTATTTCTATTAGATATGGAATAATACCAGTTTACTTTTTCTTATAAAAATGGTGTTATTCTGGGAATTCACGTCATATTGTTTTCAAAAACGTCCCTCACAAATGTCAAGGGGTGTTGATCATGGGGTATGACAGAGAACCTGATTACGGTAGCAAATTTTAAGCTATTACTAATAACATGGCTGTATTGATAACATTCTACACTCACATTGTTGGTAACACATTTCCCGTGTTGTCTCATGAAGTATGTCCATCTCCGTTGATGTTCTTCGTATGTTCCAGCTTGCATGGTATAATGTTGTGTTAATTCCATACATAGATAATGTAGTAACAATCCGTTATCAGAGAACACATGTTTAAATCCATAGGCATCTACATGTACTTCACCGTTACTTAAACTGAAGTGAAAAAACAAAGCAAAAATAAATAATGGCGGTAACATACGACAACTCAATGAGCAATGGTCTTTTTTCTTGATGTCACCTTAAAGTTTTCAAGGTGTTTGAGTTATACATGCTGTAATTGTACTTTTCCAGGTTCATTGATTTTTTGCTTATTTTGCAGAGTTCCTTTTTCCGCAAGAGTTCGTGTTGAGTAATGGTGTTTAATGTCCCAGTCAGAATATTTCACTTGTATCGAGCCATCGCCAGCTATAGGCAAAGGTGCAGAAATTTTGCCTGTGCATTGCGCTAATGGCATTATACAGCAGGGTTCTTTATCGTGCCAAGCCTACCAAGACACGGGACCTTGTTTATTTTACCCGGTAAGTTCCCATCCAAAGAACCATGACTTTCATTTCATAATGCCGAGTGCTTGGCAAAAGAACGGTCACTACCCACTTTTAAGTCTTGGATCAGACCCGGCTGGGGTTCAAACCCATGTCCTCCCACTTACAGAGCAAGCACTCTACCAACTGAGCCACTGCAGTGGTCTTTTTCTGCAAGAATTAAAGACTGTGAAATGACACAGTTCCTGTATCAGAAAAAGCTCATATTTTGTTTTACACCATAAAAATTAATCCCTGCAAAGCAAAATAGCATAGTTCTTAAAGCCACAAAAGTTTGTGCACATGAAAGCATAATTACAGTAGTATAAATCTAAATGACAAAAAGCAGGGTTGAAAAGAACATTTCACTTGAGATGTGCCAGGTAAAAAGAGGAAGCATAACCAATTTTGTGATCTTTAAACAAATACATAATACATCATAAATAAAGACAAATGTTGTTATTAAACATAAGTTTTATTTATCCTGAAAAACTCTACAAGTATTTTTCAACACATGTCATGATTTAATTTTGAAGTGGTTGCTATAGTTACCTTTCATATGTTGGCAGACTTGGATTTACCCGCCTTGCTTCATCCAACATACTTTTTATTCTTTTTTTATGCTGTAACAAAATCAATGAAGAATAAGACTTCTAGTTTTCATAGGTAACATTGTGTATATTGCTCAATTACTTAACCATTTAACTGTCTTTTTAACGGTGTTTATGATGAGTGCAATATCATTAATTTATTTTGCATGGCTATGGAAGTTATAGCACTATAAACGTCATTTCTAGACAGTAATATGGTTATATTGACATTTTACCTTTAAAAAAAAATAAAAATCTTATTTTATCTTTTTAATCCTGAAAGAAATTTAAAACACTGTTGCTAACAACATGAAAGTCCAGTCACTGAAACAGCTAATATTCAATGCTGCCACACATACCTGCATAAGCAGGTAAGTCACATCAATTCATAAACGATCATTATGGCCATATAATTAAGTACATTTGGTCTCAAAACAAAAATATTACAAATGTAAATATTTAAGTTGTACCTCAAACTGATATCAAACATTCTGTATTGCGTTCAGAAATATTAAAGTTCACATCCTAAATATTTAAACAGTTTTTATATAGGAATTAAAACAAGATTACAATTTATTTTGAATTATATTTACCGTATATAGAAAGCTAAAACTCAATGAAATACACTTGACAATAGCCAAAGCCTCACAAAATGTCCGAACAACACATGGAGGAATTTGATACAAAATAAACATACACATAACAAGCAAAACTTTAACAAGAACTGACTATAATGCCAACATGAGATCTAGTTGTGTAGCTCAAGCTCTTTTATCAATACAGTAGTTCAGGAGGTAGAATGCTTGCTCTGTTAGTAGGAGGGTGGGATTGAACCCTGGCCAGGTATGACAACACATTTTGAAATAGGTAATTCCTTATCTTTTGACAAGCGGCCTTAAAATCAATTGCCTCATGTCACAGTGGTCATGGCACATCAAAGAATATTTTGATATTATGAAAATTCTAAACAACCCTTTTGAATATAATATTATTACCCTGTCCCCTCCATATAACATGAGTTTTGCTTCATCCATTGTTTCTCTCCCTGGTAAGTCACATGGTCCTTCAGAAGAGACCTTAAAACCAATGTACTGTGTTACAGTTGGCATGGCACATTTAAGAATATTTTGATATTATGAAAATTCTAAACAACCCTTTTGAATATAATATTATTACCCTGTCCCCTCCATATAACATGAGTTCTGCTTCATCCATCGTGTCGCCCCCTGGAAAGCGAATACTGGACTGGATAAGTGATACATAGTCAATCTTCCACTTATCTATCTCAGCTTCCAAACATCTTAACTTTCTGAAAAATTAAATAGAAATGTTATAGTAGTTACTTGTCTCAATTTTCTAAAAAAAAAAAAATATAAAAAAACATTATATACATTAAAAAATTATCACAAGTCCTAGGTTTCCACAAATTCAAAATTATAAATAGCCAATTTTCTAAAATTTGTAAAAATATACCAGTCCTTTTTAAAGTAATTTTTTTTCACAAATTTGCTAAAAAATGTTACTTTTTGAAAGAATCTTCTAAGAAATTATTAATCAAATGATGATTTTAAGTACAAGAAATTGAAACATAGCAATTCTTTTTAATTTTATAAAAGCCTTCCTAAGAGCACAAACTGATAAGATATCAGCAAAATATATGTTTGAAGGATCTTTCAAATTATTCATGTCTATCTCTTGCAATTTTGCCAGAGAAAATTTTAACTTATTTAAAATTTTGCCTCTCTTAACAGTTACTCAGTTTAGTGTTGTTTTTCTAAGATTTGTGATGCATTAAAGATATTATAAGGTCAGATTCTATTTGATATTTAAATGAAAAGCTTATATAAAAAGTTTTCAATGCTGCTTGTGAGACTCAAAGGGGACATAACTCTTTTACTTGTGCAACCAGACATGATAATTACTATATTTCATCATATTTTGATTAGTAGTTTAAGAGAATGTAGATTGTACACAATGAACAACAGATGGTTAAGCAATGCTATTCAATTTTCAAGAAAAAAACTTACTCTTCTTGTTGATGGAATGATCCCTTGTCCGTCTGACGGAGTTTGGCTAACTTTTTTACCTCCTCATTTAGAAACCTGTTTTGGTTTTGTAATACTCTTATTCTTTCTTGTAGTTCCTTCTCAGCCTTGACCATTGCGGGTGAACTGTTGTAAAATAAAACAAATCAACATAGACAACAGTGTCAATATTACATATACAAATCCAAACTACTAAGTCTTTTCAAATGAAATTAAAACTGATAATATTCTTCTGGTCCAAGTTTCATAATCAATTTTTAACTAAGATTTTTCTTAATCAGGTTAATTTGAAATCTGATTATATTTTGTCCGTTTTCAAGATTTTCAGAAATTTAAGGTGTCATTTTGAAGGTCTCTCTAAACTTATTAAATCAGTTACATCAGTATTGTTATTTTGTTGGAAATCTATATTTTTTGTACCATAAACTATTGTCAAAATTTTCCAGACTTAGTTAGAAAGTGATTCTGTTGCCTGATCTTTTTTCCAGACAGAAAAATCCAATTTTAATAATCATCCAATTCTCATGTGCAATGTGTAACATGGAGGGTCGAACTAGCATCTTCCGCACTTTACGAGAGTGCCTTACCAACTGAGCTACCCAGACTGCTATATATAGCTTGCCTGAATATGAAGTCCATCAATGCTCGTCTCATGTTAGGTATATAACATAAGGTCCTATGTACTACAGAAATGCAGGTGAGCTAATAATGCCTAAAATTCATCTAATAATGACAGTATCAACTGTAACAGTTAACAAAACACTGAACAATAATAACAGTTGAAAACAAAGATTACAACTTGTCCTTACCTTACACTATCATTTATAATATATACCATGTGTAAACCTAAAGGGGTTTGTAAAAATTGTGTGACCAGTTCAAAAATCAGATAAATCAGTCTGACTGCTTCAGGGCAGAATAGATACAATGAAATCAATATAAATATATTACTTCTGTATAAACTTGTTGAAAATAAACAAACTCATGATTGTAATTACTTATTACAATTACCATTAATTGGATGGGAGATGAGTTGAGTAATGGTGTTTAACGTCCCAGTCAAGAATTTTTCACTTATATCAAGATGTCGCCAGCTATAGGTAAAGGTGCAGAAATCTTGCCTGTGCGTTGCGCTGAGGCATTATACAGCAGGGTCTTTTATCGTGCCAAGCCTACCAAGACACAGAACCTCATTTATTTTAAGTTCCCATCCAAAAGAACTGTGACTTTCATTTCGTGATGCTGAGTGCTTGGCGAAAGAACAGTCACTACCCACTTTTAAGTCTTGTGTCAGACCAAGCCGGGGTTCGAACCCACGACCTCCCACTTACGGAGCAAGCACTCTACCAACTGAGCTACCGCAGTGGTTATTAATTGGATGGGCATGTCCATGGCCATGGCCGAGTGGTACTGTCACTGGCTTATGAAGTCAAGGGTTGTGGTTTCGAACCTCAATTGAGACTTAAAAATTTTCCGAGATGATTTTCATCTCCTGCTGTTATCTAGAGCTGTTAAAAGCTTGATAATCAGTAGAATTTGCATGATACTCAAAACCAAATTCCCCTGTCTCAGTGCACTCTAAAGACACCTATGGCTGCTACAGAAGACTCTTACAGACTGACCAACATAAGATAATTAAGACTTAAATGTATTAATTTTAGTCTAAGTTATAAATTGGGTAAATTCACATGGACTTGTATTAGTGCAAACCTCATGGATCACCTTGTACACAACAATCTTATTTAATTTTGCAGATTTAAATAAGCACTACTATATCATAAGGAAAATAGCTTAAATTATTATGATTACAGTTTATTAGTTTATAGTGTTAACATATATACAATGATGGCAAGATATGATCCAAATTTGAAATCTTGATGCTGATTCCAACATCCACATCTTACAATTGTATTCCCATGGACAAAAACCATGAAAACAACAGTCAAACCTGTCTATAAAGGCCACCCAAGGGAACCAGTAAATGTGGTCTTTATGGACAGATAGCCTTTATATACAGGTTCAAATAATATGAATAAAGAACAATTGGAATATAATTCTACTGGCCTTTATAAGCAGGTGGCCCTTATATAGAGGTGGCCTTTAATATTTTTTTTTCAAATTGTATGTTCCATTTTCATTTCTGAAATTTCATTTAACACATATATTGACAAAGTAACAGCAGAAAATCAAAATCTATTTCACTTTTGTCTTGACAACTTTGCCCATTTATTTTTAAGTTTCAAAAGTTATCTCCCTTGATTAATCACCAATTCCTTTATAATGCCAAAATTTTATTCGACAATAAATAAGGGTTTATTAAAACGGGGTTGCCATGTTACCACATGATTAACAACCCTTGATTTTTGTGAAAGACATTTTGGAAAAATCTTTACATTGTGAATTCCCAGAATAACGTCCTTTTCACAGAAAAAACTGACCTGATATCATTCCATATCCAATGGAAATAAAGTTTCCACACAAACTTTTGGGTATATCACATGGTGCTGCGGCACACCTGATTGAATTTTGCCAGAAAAAATTACCTTATATGGGATTTCAGATACAGCCAAACATCAGTAACATTGTTTTGTAAATGTAACATGATTCTATATAATGGTCCTTTTCACCTGTAACAGTACTTTACACCTGTAACGATTCTATATAACAGTACTTTACACCTGTAACGATTCTATATAACAGTACTTTACACCTTTAACAGTACTTTACACCTGTAACGGTACTTTACACCTGTAACGATTCTATATAACAGTACTTTACACCTGTAACGGTACTTTACACCTGTAACGATTCTATATAACAGTACTTTACACCTGTAACGATTCTATATAACAGTACTTTACACCTGTAACGGTACTTTACACCTGTAACGATTCTATATAACAGTACTTTACACCTGTAACGGTACTTTACACCTGTAACGATTCTATATAACAGTACTTTACACCTGTAACGGTACTTTACACCTGTAACGATTCTATATAACAGTACTTTACACCTTTAACAGTACTTTACACTTGTAACGGTACTTTAAACCTGCAACAGTACTTTAAACCTGTAACAGTACTTTACACCTGTGAAGGTACTCTACACCTGTAGAATTTCTTTTGTATTTTACACCTGTAGCCTGTCTTTAAAACACGACATATGAGTTCCAACTGCCTACTTTATTATTATTTTCAGTTTCCAAATGTCATTTAAATACAAGTATCATTACTCTGGTATGAGTAATACTGTCAAGACTTCGTCACTATGCATAATTATTATAATAAAGTCTGTTGCCATGGAAAATCAATATTTTACATATAACATATGCATGTTTACAGATTTTTATACATTTCACATAATTCCTGTTCAGGTGACAGAATTAAATGAAGAGCTTAGTGGAAAAAGGACTTGTTCTGCCTGTTCTACTAGGTCATGGTAAAACAGCACACCTTGTGCCTGTGAAAAACTGAGTAAACCACAAACCTGTCTTAACTAAACTATAACGGAACACAAAACTGAACCCTAAGCAAACCAAAAACCTGTCTGAACTGAACTACAGTGGAACTTGTGAAAACTGAACCCAGAGTCAACTGAAAACACTGGTCTTAACTGAACAATTATTAATGGTGGGGTTGCAAATTTGTTAATGGCGATGCCTCAAATACATCAAAGTACAGCAAAACCTGCCTAAATGCCACCTCTATATAAGAGTTACCTGCTTTTAATGTTCAGTAAATTTTTTCCCAAATGATTTTTATTCATGTTATTTGAACCTGTATTTTAGGGCCACCTGCCCACAAAGCCACTTTTAGTGGTTCCCTCTGTAACTATGACCTTTATACAGGTGTGACTGTACCATTAACATTACATCATACCTGGATGATTTTGATTGGTGACCTTTGACATGATTCTTCTCTGATGTATCTAGCCTCCCTTCCAGGAATTTTATAGCGTCGTCTCGCTGTGCAAGTAGTTCCTGGTAACATGTCTGCCTGTTCATTACCTGTGCCAACTCACATTTAGTTGATCTGAAAAAAGCAACATAAATTTTATCATTCAGCAAAGGAACATAAATATATTTTTTCCAATCAAAAACAAAAATACCAATCCATATCTGAGCAAAAATCCAAAGAAAAGTAAAACTTCCCACCAGGGAAGTAAGGCCAGGTGCTCTGGAAGGTAAACATCTCCTGTTTAGCTACCTACACCAGCCACATGGGAAATCACAATTGAAAATGGAAGGAACATAGATTGTGGCACATCAAATTTATATTTAAATACAGAGACATCATATTTACTGTAAACATACTCAATGCATGTTTTTTTTCCATGGTATACGAAATAAGTAAAAATTAGTACACCGCAAAAATAAATATGTTTACAGTATTAACAATACCATGATGATGACCATAAAACTTTGATAAGCCTTGTCGCATGATGATGACCATAAAACTTTGATAACCCTTGTCTTGCAATATCCCTACATGCATTAACAATTTATTTGCAAGCTGTTTGCTTCTTTGTACAAAGTTTCTTCAGTGGGATTATTTGCCAGTTAAAGATTTTGTTTATTGTTTAGAATTAAATAAATAACTACAAAATCATATTAGCCTGAAAAATAAATCTCACGTTTGTATAATGTGATAGAACTAACTATACAGTGTAGTTTGTGAAAAAAAACTGAACCTTCAGTAAACAGAAAAACCTATTTAAAACTTAACTCCCGTAGGACAAACCATCAATGTAATAATATTATGTAAAATCTGAACAAAATCATCAGTCCTGAAGGTTTTCTTATTAAGCAGGATCCACTGTATGTCAATATGGTATAATAAATCAGGGTATAGCAGTTCTCATGACTAAAATTCTCGTTTTCAAGGTTATAACTATATATGACAGGAAGTTCAATATGTTAAGGAAATTTAAATCCAAGGTTACAAAGTCATAACAGGAAGTCTAACTGCAAGTCTAATTGCAAAATTGGTAAAGAATTGGCACTAATTTTGAAAAGCAGCTGATAGACAAACAAAAAAATTGATATATTATGGTTTAATACATTACTATGTATTATTTATTTTTCAGCCTGTTTCATCACCAATGGTAAGGGAAAAACATATTTACAATATATAAATGCCAAACGGGACATCTGAACTTGTGATGGCCTTTCTCTCTGTTTAAAATATTGCCTGATCTGTTTTCATTAAGTTACAAACAGTAAACATTTTACTCTGTTACAGTTACCATTATGGTGGCTCAGTTGGTAAAGTGCTTGCTTCCTATCTGGGAGGTTGGGGTTCAAACCTTACAGGTCTGACCAAGACTTGAAAAATAGGTAGTGACTGTTCTTTTGCCAAACACTCAACACTTAAAAATAAAAGCCACTGTGTCTTTCGGAAGAGACCTTAAAAACTGGTACCTTGCTTCATGGTAGCCTTGACATGTTTAGTACTCTCCCTGCACATTGTGTACTGATTAAAACACAAAATAGACCAGTTGCTGTACTTAAACAAGGTTCTTTAAAATTTTTAAAGCTTTACACTTTATAAGCAAATGAAGAACAAGAGGTTCACAAATGTATTCAAGTGGAGTAATGATGATTTAACATATCGGTCAAGATTTAAACACAGATATTGAGATGGTCAGTTCTGAGATGGTTGGGAAAGCCAGAGATTTGCTTGGGGAAACCATGCAGAGAAAATCCTTGACCTTCAGTGAGCAAATTGACAAACTTTCTCCCCAGCTCCATAATAGTTGAAAAATCTCATATAAAAATAAATAGGGATGATTTTTAAATGATTTAACCAAACATTTTGTACAAAGTTTTGGTGATGAGGATACCCGGAAACTCACAATCACAAGCAGCTAGCCTATGTTGCACACTTTTCAGACCAAATCTCTTGACACCTGCCTTGCCATATTGTGAAATCTGAACTGATAAATAAATATATTCTTCCAATGTTTTAATACCAAGTAAATTATTCTATCCCACTTTGATGTATTCTTTTACATATTTTCCACATATATTGTGTTATATATGTGTATTTATTATGTATGTAATGTGTAATGGATAATCTCTAACACAAAAACCAGTCAACAAGTCACATACGGTACACACCTATACAAAGTTTAACATTAAGTAACAAATTATCAACATTAATTATCTCAGTCTCTCATCAGCTATATCTCTGCAGCTTTGTGACAGTTACTATCTATCTCTCGGCAGCTTTTCGGTCATCAGCTATCTCTATCTGGACCACACAGCAGTCGACCTAGGACTCCTTTTCTTTAGCTAAATGTTAAACTTTGGACAGGTCTGTACTGTATATATGGTGGCTAATAAATAATCAATAATTAGGTACAACAGATGTCACTCTCCTCAGTAGGTAAAATTCAACAAGTTAACAAGAAAACTAGATTTCAGCGAATTAAAAATTTAAGTCACCAAAGTTCCAAAATTTTTGAAAATTTAGCCCTTTTTAAAGTATTTTTTCACAAGTTAGCTTAAATAGGTTACTTTTTTTAGAGAGTTTCTTAGAAGTTGATTTTGGCTTGGGTACTTGGAATGGCAAATTTCCAGTAAGAGAAAATAGGATTAAACGAGTAACAAAAAAATTGCCATTTATAGTTTTGGGATGAACTCAAGGGTTTTTAGTGCAAACGTACTCAGTATGGCATACTTCCCAGATTTATAATTTAATATTGACAAACTTTAGAGCAAATTATAATTTGGTATGTTAACACAAAGGAAAATTGGTGTAAATATCATGGATCACCTTGTGCGCTATGTTTATATTTAATTTGGTGTTGGATTCTAATTAGTGCATTAGTATAATCACAAAAATAGCTAAAATTAATAATATATTTACGCTATGGTAAAATAATGTGTTATAGGGACTGCTTTTATTGCCAAAGGGTTTTTGTAAATTGTAATTTTGTTATTTTTTACAATTTTCCTAAATCTCCATCAGATTATTGTATTTCTTTTAAATCTTAAATCTTAAATTTGACTTAACATAAAGTAAAACAAAACTTTATTATATATTCCTAAGGTCAGATACAGAGGGCATGTCAGGGTGTGCAATTTAGCCAATTGCTAATTTTTATAGTTTTAGCTCCAAAAAATAGATTTGGGCTAATATTTTTGGTCCAAATTTTTATCAATTTAATTGACAGGCTAATATTTTTGGTCCAAATTTTTATCAATTATGAGATGGAAATCACCGATTTTTTTCTTTTTCTTATTTACACAAGTATGAAAAAGTACAGCAAGTGTTACAAACTGTTAATCAACAACAATCTATACAGCAGATTACTGCTTAGTTTCAAATCCCAGGTTAGATCCTAACATGAGAAAGTTTGTCCATTTGTTTGCTGGACACTCCAGTTTCCTCAACCATCCATTAAATGACCACCTTGCTATAAGTAAAAAATCTTGACTGGGGTGTAAAACTCTATCACAATTCCAAGTTGGATTTGAAAGTAAGTTGTGAGAGGCACTGTGATCTATAAGCACAAACTTTAGATTATTTGGTCACCAAGGTCTCTATATCAAGGCAGAGATTCAGTTTACACAGGTTAATTAACAAACAAACTTTGGTATATTTTAATAAAATTAATCAGTTTATACAGGTTGTTTTCTACTCAGGGTTGTTTTTACCATTACTGTCCAACTGTAAAATTTCTTTATAATTGGGAAGAAAATCGTTTAAGAAACTAAGGCTGTATGACAGCATGAAATATCATTCAACATAGAAACTTATGGTTTGTAATCAAAATCTGAAACAAAAATTGTCCCAGTTTATAACCAATGACTTTACTTCAACATTAAAAAGGTAGAAAGAAATACAATGAAAAAATATATTTTAAAAAGGGACATTTAATTTCAAACAATTAAAACCTGTTCATAGTGGCCACCTGTCTTTAGTGACCACTTTTGCCTGGTTCGACAGCTGACCACCATGGACAGGGTTGACTGTTATCTATTTCTTAATATTTAAATAAAATTCCTATACAATTATTACTATTGATGACAGAATACTCACAATACATTTTCTCCTCTCTTGTCCCTGTATCTAGAATCAGCAGATTTTGACCTTAGCCTAAACTTTTTAAATTGCGTAATACAGAACTCCATGTTGCAGGTGAACTCATTAGCAAAGGCCCATAATCAAGTTAAGAAACATGTGAACCCATTATCCTGGGCTCGTAGTACAGTAAGTTATTCTCTTCATATTTATTTAATGGCCAAATGAGTGTATTAAAATGTCAACCAGTAAAGAATTATGGGTAATATGTACTTTTTTGCAAAACCCTCAAACCAAATTAATTCTTTTTCAGTGAGACAACAAAATAATTTTATGAAACATTTAGGTAATTTGTAGTTAAAAAGTTTATAAATGTCAAAAGTTGATAAAAATATTAATCACTTGCAAAAAAATTAAAATCGATACAAAAAATAAACAACCTAATCTTGTATCAACAACGGAATAGCTTTTCCCCATTCATGAATCACTCGGCAACATATGTTTCCATAGCTGCCATGTATACACACTGGTACATTATAATTATATAAAAAATATACATATATGTATTTAGTTCAAAGGTGGTCTGGTCTGATTGTGTTTTAAGCTCAAGTCATAATTATTTCACATCTTTGCAAGAACTAAGTTCTGAAAAAATGTAACAAACAAGAGCACCTAGAGGAAGCTAATAACCGATAGGTGGCTGATTAGCTTAGTAGGTAGAGTGGAGCACCTAGAGGAAACTAATAACCGATAGGTGGCTGATTAGCTTAGTAGGTAGAGTGTCCCGCTAGTACAGTCAAACCTGTCTATAAAGGCCACCCAAGGGAACCAGTAAAGTGGCCTTTATGGGCAGGTGGCCTTTATATACAGGTTCAAATGATTGAATAAAAAACCATTGGGTCGCAATTCTCCTGGTCTTTATAAGCAGGTGGCCCTTATATAGAGGTGACCTTTAAGACAGATTGGGCTGTATTGGGAAGGTTCCAGGTTTGAGTCCTGGTTTGGCTGCTACATTTTTTCCCTTTCTTGTTGCATTTTGGGGTTCGTCCAACCTTGGGAAGTGGCCGACCAACAGGTTGGTACCAGGGTGGAACCTGGTGGTTTCGATTAAAGGAAGTTGAATTAAAAAAAAAAGGAAGGGAGGAATGTTGCGGGCTGGACTCGATAAGTGACCGGGTAGCTCAGTGGGTAGAGTGTCCTGCTAGTATTGTGATGGTTCAGGGTTCGAGTTCTGGTTTGGCTGCTGCATTTTTTCCCTTTCCTGTTACATTTACATTGCTATATGAGACAAAAATATCCTCTACTACAGGGAAGTAAAACTTGCAATATTGGGTATTAGAACCTTCAAACTAAACCTCTTGCAGTATAAGGTACTAAGACCTCCTGGACAATAGTGGACTAAAACCACTTCTACTATAGGGGACTGAAACCTCTTGTACCATATGGTCTGAATTGTCCTAAGTATAGGGAACTAATACTGAACATTAATAATCTCTTGAAACTTTAGTGGACAAAAATCTGCAATATTTTTCTGCTCTATTTGGGACTAAAACTTCCTAGAGTAGAGGGGATTGCTCCATTGCTACCCAAGCTACTTAAAATAAATCAAAATAAGTGATATGACATAAAGTTTACTTACATCAATTCCTTTTCTAGATCTACAAGACGAGATGCTAACTCAGCTGATGAAGCGTCGCCTCTGTCAATAGCCGAGTCACTAGATACTGATAGCGAGCTGCTGAAAGTACAATTGTCATCTGGTTATTTCATGAATATTTTTTCTTTTAATTTTATTGTATTCCTGTAAACATCTTAATAATCCATGCACTTTAAATTAGTTTTTCGATACAAAATATTTTTGTTATACATGGAAAAGTATTAATTTTATTATGAAGTATACTTTTTATCATCAAACAACATAAATATCTTCAGGCCCGAGGCCAATGTATTTTTGCATGGGGGTAAAGGTAGGGTGTGTGCGAGAGATTTTAATTAATGTCATTGGACATGCAAGAAAATGATAATGAAACATAAAATGATGCAAATTTATAGTCAAAATATGTTGTATTGAAATTCTATTTTTCTTTAACAGTGCTCTACATTTTTTAAAGGAGAGTGCATTTCAACCACCACTCCCTGATCTTAACTTTTATTGCTACAGGCAGATGAATTACAATTTTTTTTTTATAAAAAATTCTTTTTTTGTGTGTGTGAATAATCATGATGTTTACAGTATGACTTCCTGGTTCAAAAAGTGGTTACTAGGAAACAAAAAATAATTAATTCTTGGAAAACAGAATATCTTCTTGGTGTTGTAACAGGATGTATCAAGGGGTATATTCTTTATCATTTAATTACCTAAAATGATAGCATCATACAGGTAACCTTAGAATTAAATAACTTCTCTAAACAAAAACTAAATCTGATTAAATAACTTCTCCCAAAAATCTAAATCTGATTAAGTTTTCTAAATTCTAGCTCAATACAATTTACAATACAATGCTCTTATTTATCCTTATTTCATGAGTCTATTAAATGGTTTTAATATTACTGAGGTAAAATTTGATTAAAATATTTCTGAGAACTTGTTACGATTTCCAAGGTAATTCTAATACTTTATATCATTAAATTTTACTTACATGGGAATGTTTTTTAAGAAAAAGAAAATTAAAGAGAGAAACCTTGTTAACTGACAGTAGGACCTGTCCATGTACCGGTAGAGTGGTGTAATGTTGTTTACACACCATTCATTACAGTAGGACCTGTCCATGTACCGGTAGAGTGGTGTAATGTTGTTTACACACCATTCATTACAGTAGGACCTGTCCATGTACCGGTAGAGTGGTGTAATGTTGTTTACACACCATTCATTACAGTAGGACCTGTCCATGTACCGGTAGAGTGGTGTAATGTTGTTTACACACCATTCATTACAGTAGGACCTGTCCATGTACCGGTAGAGTGGTGTAATGTTGTTTACACACCATTCATTACAGTAGGACCTGTCCATGTACCGGTAGAGTGGTGTAATGTTGTTTACACACCATTCATTACAGTAGGACCTGTCCATGTACCGGTAGAGTGGTGTAATGTTGTTTACACACCATTCATTACAGTAGGACCTGTCCATGTACCGGTAGAGTGGTGTAATGTTGTTTACACACCATTCATTACAGTAGGACCTGTCCATGTACCGGTAGAGTGGAGTAATGTTGTTTACACACCATTCATTACAGTAGGACCTGTCCATGTACCGGTAGAGTGGAGTAATGTTGTTTACACACCATTCATTACAGTAGGACCTGTCCATGTACCGGTAGAATGGTGTAATGTTGTTTACACACCATTCATTACAGTAGGACCTGTCCATGTACCGGTAGAATGGTGTAATGTTGTTTACACACCATTCATTACAGTAGGACCTGTCCATGTACCGGTAGAATGGTGTAATGTTGTTTACACGCCATTCATTACAGTAGGACCTGTCCATGTACCGGTAGAGTGGTGTAATGTTGTTTACACACCATTCATTACAGTAGGACCTGTCCATGTACCGGTAGAGTGGTGTAATGTTGTTTTACACACCATTCATTACAGTAGGACCTGTCCATGTACCGGTAGAGTGGAGTAATGTTGTATTACACCCCATTCATTACAGTAGGACCTGTCCATGTACCGGTAGAGTGGAGTAATGTTGTATTACACACCATTCATTACAGTAGGACCTGTCCATGTACCGGTAGAGTGGTGTAATGTTGTTTACACACCATTCATTACAGTAGGACCTGTCCATGTACCGGTAGAGTGGAGTAATGTTGTATTACACACCATTCATTACAGTAGGACCTGTCCATGTACCGGTAGAGTGGAGTAATGTTGTATTACACACCATTCATTACAGTAGGACCTGTCCATGTACCGGTAGAGTGGTGTAATGTTGTTTTACACACCATTCATTACAGTAGGACCTGTCCATGTACCGGTAGAGTGGTGTAATGTTGTTTTACACACCATTCATTACAGTAGGACCTGTCCATGTACCGGTAGAGTGGAGTAATGTTGTATTACACACCATTCATTACAGTAGGACCTGTCCATGTACCGGTAGAGTGGTGTAATGTTGTTTTACACACCATTCATTACAGTAGGACCTGTCCATGTACCGGTAGAGTGGTGTAATGTTGTTTTACACACCATTCATTACAGTAGGACCTGTCCATGTACCGGTAGAGTGGAGTAATGTTGTATTACACACCATTCATTACAGTAGGACCTGTCCATGTACCGGTAGAGTGGTGTAATGTTGTTTTACACACCATTCATTACAGTAGGACCTGTCCATGTACCGGTAGAGTGGTGTAATGTTGTTTTACACACCATTCATTACAGTAGGACCTGTCCATGTACCGGTAGAGTGGTGTAATGTTGTTTTACACACCATTCATTACAGTAGGACCTGTCCATGTACCGGTAGAGTGGAGTAATGTTGTATTACACCCCATTCAAAACTTAAATCAAGTTGGCCAGTCCATAGATAGTGGAAGAACTGGAGTACCTAAAGAAAACCACTGGCAAGTGAACTGACTAACTTTATCACACTAAGGTCAATCCCAAACAGTAATTGACAGATCGCTGGCCACGCCTGTAATGTTCCGACAAAAGCCCGACATGTTGAATTACACACAAATAGAATGAAAACTTGGGCTGAATTGTGCCATTTAATGACGTCACTGAATCTAATACGTCATTAGTTGCTGTGACGCTGCTTTGGTACCATGATGGCGGCCAGTGTCGAAACATAAAAGGCGCAGCCGGCGACACGTCAATTGAACCTAAGTGGTGAGAGGTGCTGTGATCCAAAACTTGAAGTTTAAATGTATCTTGTTATGAAGAAGGCACATACTAAACATCATTTTAATATCTCAATCATAAGTGAAAAAAAGTGTGTAAAGTTAACTTCATTGTATGACAGAATAACAGAATATTTATTATTATATATAATAAGATCTAGGCCAACCAACAATCTGAATCAAGAGGCCCTATTGATCCTGTATCACTCAAACAATGATATTTGCATTCGAACAATAAACATCATTCAATTTGATTCAAAGAATTAGCAAAATGAATCACCTTGTTTGAATATTTCATTACATGTAATAACGGTCCACCCAAAAATGTGTCAAACTCAAACAAAATCAGTTGATTTATAAACCTATATATGCCATTTTTGCAAGTTAAAGTAACAGTGGCCCTCTTTGATGCCACAGGAATTCGATTTGTGCAATTTTCAATCTGCACCATATAGGGACCATATATATCAAATTGGGTACAATAAGTTCATAAGTTTCAAGTTTAAACTTTATGCACAAAAAGAGTTGGGCACACACATGCATCACCATGCCATAAGCTAAGCTGACTATTGCTAATTGAGCTAAAAATGATATGGTAAACACTTACTGAAGCCATCTTTCCATTTGATAAAAATGTCCTTTAGCTAGAAACATTGTTGTCTTGGCTACTAACTTATGTTGCCGCAGTAAAATCTTAAAACTTTATTATCATTAAAATCAAATATCGGAGGCTCAATAAAATTCAAAACATTGTAAATAGTTTTATATATTGACGGGACGGGACGTAGGGTTACTATGTGATTTTATAACAAAATTGCCAACTACAAACAACAGATGTGGGTAGTATTGATCAGAGCCCCGACAAATTGTACACAGCAGTAAACGATCAGATGTATCCCTCCAGTCACATGACCTATATCACAGCCCGACAAATTGTACACAGCAGAAAACGATCAGATATGTATTCTGACAGTCACATGACCTATATCGTGCTGCGAACTAAAATCAGATATATGTTTATACTATTGCATGATTTTGTAACATTTGTGGTTAATTTTAATGTTGTTTATGCTTATAAAAATATACAAGTAATTTTTGGCACACTGGAAAATTGCAAATCTCTTTCATGCAAAAGTGTTTACTAGGGAACACACCCCTGTTAAATAATGCATGTCAAATGTTATTTACAGGATCTTAACTTCAGTTGTTTAATTATCTCCCTTACAGAACAGAAACACATAGTAGTTTTGAAGTTGCTATAGAGTAAGTCAAATGGTGTTTTATGTCCAAGTCAAGATCATTTTACAAATATTGAGGTTCTGATGAAATGGGAGAGGAAACTTGAATATTTGTAAATAAAACACCCATCCACCCGAAGTAAGAGGCTCTGTGATCAATAAATAACTAATTGTGAACATTCAGACACCAAGGCCCTGTCAAGAGCTGCAGCTAAAACATTGGGTGTAAGTGTACATCAAATATTCTGGTACATTTGTATGAAATGGTTCTGAAACTCCTAAGCTAAGGACATTGTGGAAATCAGAAAGGTAATAAACTTATTTTAAAATATCATCCAGCTTCACAAACTTGGTTGATGTTGATGTACCCATCTTATACAGTTATATACTTATAGACAGGTTTGACTTATGTGAAATTTCAAGTTTCTAGCTATTTCAGTAGATGTTTCAACTACTTCTTCAGATCACTGTGACTTTTAATGTGTGCCAAGTTTAGCCAGTTTTGCAAAATCGGTAGATCTTGATGTGCCAATGCTATAGTCTGGTGGAAAAAAATTGAAATTTCACAATAGGGGGACATGAGTGTTCAAAGCTGGCAACATAGCTGTCTTTTATCATCATAGGTTAGGGGTCAAGAATCAACCTGTTGCCAAGCTGATCGACCCTTGGTTTAGTAGATAAAAGGTCAAAGGTCAGATAGTGTTTTTTTTCTAAAAATTAATCTTTATTAGTTTATAGCTGTCCAAATATATACTTTTTGAGATTTAAATAAATCAAATAAATCTGTTTTCATGCAATCATAGCATATTCATGTATTTTAACGTTGACTAGGAAGCTAATTGAGACTGTTTAGGCTAAAATTTAAATATTTCAATGTTGTTTTTCAAAATTCTGACACAAGCTTCAAGATAGAATAAAATAAAAGTATAATACATTTAACATCAAAGCATGAATCAAAATGTTAAAATATAATTCTTTTGTAAATACACGACTGTGATTAAAACAAATATATTGTTTAAACCCAGCTGATAATTTGAAATTTATTAAAAGTTTAAAATCAAAGTACTGTAATCGGCAAGCCATAGTCACGAGAATCTCTGGAATATATCAATCACATCTAACGATTTCTTTTTATTTATCAATATCACTATCTGTGGCATTATCATTCAAAGGATTCCACCAATCAACGGTTCAACCGTCCCATTGCAAGTGCATACAGCCACCCACTTGTAGTGCAACATGATTTATATTTACATTTCAGCAATGCATGACATGGTTTTGGTAAAGGTTATTTTTCTCATTAAAACCCCCTACTGTAGCTCAATTGGTATAGCGCTCACTCCCCGTATGTTGCCAGTCCTGGGTTCGAACCCTAGTTGGGTCTGATCAAGACTTGAAATAAGGTAGTGACTTTTCTTTTGCCAAACACTCAGTATTTAGAAACGAAAGTCATGAGATCCTTTGAGAGAGATCTTAAAAACTGATGCCCCCGTGCCAAGGCGGGTATAACATGTTAAGGAACTTTTCCTGCACATTTTCCTAAGTTCACTGCAAAGGTCAAAATTTCTGCCACTTCACCTATAGCTGGTGACGTCTTGATATGACTGAAATAGGTAAAAGCCCGTAAAACCCCATGCAATCAACCAATTTGTAATTTTCTCATTAAAACTGTTTTAAGTCACATTCAGACTCGCACTAACTTAACTGTCCGAGAATAATCGTGAACATCAGGAAAATACTTAACCTAAGTCCAAAAAGTTAAGTTTTGTTCATGATCCTTTGACCTGTAATTGTCTTAGAAAAGTTAATGTTCAAAGTAAGATTTAAGCAAAAATAAAAATAATAATAATAAGTTTAATTTGTGAAAAAACTCAGATTTAAGTATAAAAACTAGTATTGTTCGTGGTCTTGTTGCCAGATGGCAAGACAAAATTAGTAACGAAAAGTTTATGGTGGATCACAAAACAAGGTCGCTTTGAAACACAAACACAAAAGCGACATTGGGGATGGATAGGTCACACCATCAAGACACCTGCCAACAACATCACAAAACTTTGAAATGGAACACACAAGAATCAAAGACACCTTGAGACAAGTTTCTGGAATTGAAACAGAGGGGGTAAAATTGCGCAGAACAGAGCCAGTTTGAGGGATTTTGTCGATGGACTAACCTCCACTGGGAGTTAAATGCATACAGTACGCAAGTTAGTGAGACTAGCACCATCCGTGTCCTAAAGGTGATGGGAGATCCGGAACAAATACCAGGTATAATTAAATGCAGCCAAACAGCAGTTTAATAGTATTCACGTTGAATATGTAGGTCGGCTGCATATGATGTTGGAAGCAAATTTTCAATTGTACTTTTCCCCTGAGAGGAACAGTTTACATCGTAGATGAAAAATCCTCGCTAGGTACATTCAATGAAGGCATCTGCACTCACAAGTTTAGAAAAGTTCCCTCTTGCAAGAGTGGGAAGAGGACCTGTGTTTTCCCTGGAAACACGGAATGCTGTATTTAGAAAGTTAATTGACAGTCTTACAGTCTGCAATTGCATGGAATACTGGGAGCTTATTCCTCTCCAGAGGTGATAATTTTATGCTATGAACAGGGACGAACTTTAGATGTCCCGGTCTGGAATCATACTTCCTCATTTAAAAGCAACAGAAGAATAAGGTCATCAGTATCACGACAGACAACAACTGTTCTTTTATAGCCTTGCATCAACACCATGGGGAACAATTCTAGTATCGGCTTCCTTGTGTAAAGCTTTAAAAACGGTTACACTCCTTCCTCTGCATAAATTAAACATGCTGTCTGTTGGACCCCCTGATACCCTCAGCTAAGCTAAGAAGTGTCTTGGATTACTTCGAGATCCTATTTGTTTTCTTGGTGACTGATAAAATCTTACCAATTTGATGGCAGAGGGACATTTTAATTATCAATAATTCTTCTAACAGAACGGGGGCCTGATCCTCTTTTATCTAGATGGTTTCACCTTTTATGGATTAGTTGTCATATCTTATCATAATGACATCAATTTTAATACATTTATCTTTCGTGTGGATAAAAACAGTTTGTGCGTTTCCTAACTCGCCGAATGTATTGATGCCTTTCCGTTTTCCCAGTGCTACAACTAAAGTTTGACCATTAATTATTTTGGTAGTAATGTCTCCATGCAAACTTCTTCCTCGGGGATATTTTGAAGATCCGACTCGTCGGCTGCAGATAACAAGGGTCCTGGTGTATCAGGTATAGAAAGCGGCACTAGGAATAGTTCGTGTTTCAACAGTTCACTAATATTTCCACCAGAAAAAGAGAACACACTTGATAGTATTATACAGATACAGTCATTATAGCTAATCAAATCTTTCAGTACCACCAGTACTTTGATTTCTTTTTTTTTAAAAGTGGATACTTATATAAATGCGGGCAATATGATTCAGTAAAATTATTTTAACAGAAGTCTAAAGTTTTGTTAAACAATTTCAAATGCACAAATGTGTTTATACTAGTATTTATTTGCCACAATTAATCATATTTGTAAAGGTCAAATTTGTGCAAGCGTCTAATCTTATTTTTCATGGAAAACTTTGAAAATAAGTGACTGAATTAGTTGGATATGACTTTCTATAATTTGAAGATACCATTTACACATTTAGAAGACAAAATGTATAAAGAAAAACTTCTGTAAGCCACCTTGAACTTGTGTATAGGTCAATATGGGCATTTTCACTTGAACTTTGCACCCATTGACCTTTAGCTACCCCCACAATGGCCCCTGGGTGAAATCTTGCTTGGCAACAAGCCGATTCTACCAAAGTAAAGTTCAAAGAAGGTTATGACATAACTTGCCACCTTTGAACACGTTGTCCTCCCTACATCGAAAAATAAGCGGATTTTTCAAAATCCTCTACCAGACTACTATAGATGAAGTTTCAAGCTTCTAGGACTTTTGATTCAAGAAAAAGTATTTTACTAGATCAGGTCACTGTGACCTAGCTTGTAAGTAGGTCAATGTCAACAAGCTTGGTAAAATGTCTAGGGTTTTATGCAATCATGCTATGTATGTAGTTTCCAACTTTTAGGTCTTTCAATTCATGACAAAATGTTTAAAGATTTTACTAATTGAGGTCACTTTGATCTAGAATGTGGGTCAAAGTCAACCAGTCATCTCTAAACAAGTATCACCAACATCACTGAAATTGTCTGGAGATATTTTCTCTGCTTTGGAAATGCAAGACAATTAATTTTACAGCCATACTGTATTGAAAGCGGCAGATATTGAAAATAATGTAGTTACCATACTCCTCCTGTTAACATACTAATTTTGGCTGTTTACTAATTTTAGCAATTTTTACAATGAAAAACAAAGGGAGATAAATCATCATGACACACTCACCTACTGCCGATGTTTTGCTCTGATGAAAAATCCATTCCACAAGCAGAATCAATTGTTTCCATTTTTGTTAATGGTGGTCGTTTTTCTTCAGACGACTTCCGAGAGTTGGATAAATTAAATTCTCCAAACACGTCATCACTATCAGCACCACTACTTGAGTCCTGTCTACTGAGTCCGGGGAGACCGGAGAATTTGTTCAGATTTTCCAGACTTAGTTTAAATGCCTTGGCTTTAGTTAACGGTAAAGTTCTGTGATTGTCTAGACTCTTGCTCATTGTGACGGCAGCATGATAGTTAGCTGTACCTTTACCAGGGGATTCAATGGCTAAAACACAAAAACATTACAAACGTAAATAAATGTAATAAAATACACCTGTAGTTGTTGTTAAAACAGTTTTTATTTAATAAGTGAAATACATGCA
Source organism: Anadara kagoshimensis (assembly GCA_021292105.1). Lineage (NCBI taxonomy): Eukaryota > Metazoa > Mollusca > Bivalvia > Arcoida > Arcidae > Anadara > Anadara kagoshimensis. The sequence goes on from CM037859.1 coordinate 64,384,636, forward strand.
TGCAGTATTCAATCCAGAAAAGGCTCTAGCGATATCGACCCAAAATAAAAATATTGTCCCCCAAAAAATATTGTCTTTGCATCAACACTGGTCCTTTTTTATAGTCTTAGTTGAGTTTTGAATAAATCTAATTCTGCCTATTTTTGAAAACATGGCTCCTGGTTTTTTTTTTTCAAAACTAGGATGGCACACCAACCACATTTCTTGTTTGAATACTGTACATGCATGATCTTTAACAGTAAGCATTTTATATAATGCATTCTGTATTAGATTGAAAATTTCAAGAACAGCACTTCAACATAAAAAATCCAAAATTATAAATAGTGTCACTGACATCACTTTTTTCTTGGTATGCTGAAGTCACTATTTTGTCATAGTCACTGTTTTTGATGTAAACATGAAGTTATGGAAAATACAAAGTCTACATTGATGTCCCATACACTTCCAAGTTATCAACATTTCGCTGTATGTAATTTCAGCATCTCTTGAAAATCAAAATTTCACTGAAAATTAAAATTCATTCTGTGCTAGAACATGGAATGTAAGTGGATATTGAAAGCTAAACTCTCACTGCTCATAAATAAAAAGATAAGTTAATGTCTGTAACTAAAAATCAAAATCTTCAACAATTGTTATATAATATGAGTTGAATCTTTTAACAAATCCTAAATATAAACAGTGTAATCATGGTAATATGGCTTTCAGAATTTCACAAATTAAATTAAAATTTCACAGAAAATTAAAAATCATACTGCCCTAGAATACATAATAAAACAAAACAACAAATACAACACTATTTGAAGTACTAGCCTTTTTCAGTGTTTAATCAAGAAGGGACATTTGGCCCCAAAAAAATCATTTTCCCCCATAAAATTAGTCAGTTCTAACTTGACCCAGCTTTATCGTCTTTTAGTTGAGATTTTAAATATATTGAGTATTACCTGTTCCTCATTTATAATTTTTCTTTATACTGAATTTCCTTTAAATAAATTGCATCAAATTATGTTATAACTTCTATCCAAATTTTGAAAACATTACAAATGGCCCGTTTTGTCAGAGCCTGGGCCAGATAGGCCATATCAACTTCATTTCTGGCCTGAAAAATGCTTGTTTACTGTTTATTTATCAATACAAAATACATACATAAATAAATAGGTACATAAATAATAAATTACAAACCTGATTTAAATTTTTTTTCTGAATCCCGATTGGTCAAAAGTTTTAAACACATAAATATTCATGATAAACCTTTTAAGAATTCAGTGTTTCATAATGAGCTATTCAGTACGAAGAATCATACAGGATGTTGATCACCGATGACAACAGATGGCTGATGGGAAGGTCAATATTAATGGAAAATCAATTAAAACATAAAAGCTAATCTCATTGGCTGTTAATATTAAAAGTTCATTTTCGTTTTTTAAACTGCCACATGTTGCAATTTCTACTTCATTTATTGCGTCACAATGCATTCAATGACGTAAACTGCAACAAATCAAAATTTATCAATGTCTAATATCAAGGTCGTATGACAACATTCATTTAAAATGAATGTAATGTTATACAATCGTCTCTTTTACAAGGATAATAAGTTTTAAAATGAAACAATTGTTGGACATATCAAAACAGAGCAACATGTGACATAATGGATACTTCAACATAATGGATATATCAGGTATTTTTTTACTGTCTTCCATATGAGCAGACATTTTATCATATATAGATAATCTTACATGAGTGATTATGTAATATTAAATTTATGAAATGGGTTGAATAAAATGTTTATGCAACATGATTTGAACGAGTTACATTAACATTTTATTCAACGAGTTTGTGAATGAAGATTTTGTTTATTTTAATATAAGAAAACTTATACAATATAAAAAAAATTTATATCTGAAAAGTGTTTTCTCTGCTATAATGTAACAGCCAAATTGACTGCAAAACTGCACGCCATCTAATATATGATGTCATAATATACTACAATAATCATATGACGTCATTAACCAAGGAAACATAAGTGATATTACATGTGTAATATGATTTTTATTACATGGCTTTATTGTATGGATTTTAGGGGTAATTATACGATAAATTCAAATAACAATACATATCTCTTGCTTAATTAAGGAATAAGCATTCTATCTGAGTCTGATCAATCTGAATAAGAAATAACAAGTTGAATGAACTAATTGAAGACACTCAAATAGAATGTTATTTCTGATATCAACAATCATAAAAAATATGGTTAGCATCACAGAAATTTCAAATTATTGCGACAATAATTTATTTTATTCATGACAAACATATGGGATGAATAAAACAGTTTTTTTTCCAAAAGAAAAAATCATGGACTTGAGTACTAATATATCAAACAAGGATAATAGTATGATATGATGTACAATGTTATGTAATCAGAGGCCATGACTTACACTGTGTTAATCATGTTCATAAGTGACTGAATACCAATTATGGTAAAGCAAGGTTCATCTAAAAAAGGTAAAATCCAAATGCAAAACTGTCTCTTGAAAACCCCCAACATCTACAAGTGTTTAATGTTTTCCTGTGACCTTGACCTTTCCAATATGACTTGCAAGGTCAAGATCATGACACACCTTAGGGCCATGAAGATTATTAATGTGAAGTTTATAAATATTTAGAGATTTCTTTGAACAATTTTTACAATTCAATCAAACAATTTGAGATGGGTATGTGTCTTGTTATTGGAAAATATAGTAATACAAAATCAAGAGATATAGATCTTTCTAGAAATAAAGCAATTTAAATTTTATATTGTAAAACATAAAACAAAAACAAGAATATTAATTTTGTGCATGTGCAGAGAAAAAGCTTGGTTGTGTAAAGCATGTGTAAAGGGAGATAACCCATGGTACTTATATATGTATATAATGATCAAGCAAATATTACTGGTATACCAACTCAACATCACTTCAATAAGCTACATTATATACATACTGTGGAAGCCATTTAAATGAAACTCCATCAAAATGGATTTTTTTCCCACAAATTCAGAATAAGACAGATATTTGGTTAACACAAGTTAATTTGAGAAACAATATGAATTATATAATTATAATAGTTCACCTTAGACAGGTGTTTGGTAAACTTAGAAATCACAGTATTCATAGTTCCACTGTATTTATAAATATATTACTAGATATATATTTTACCTTTAAGATACTGAATAATTATCCTAGACAGACAGGGAATGTCACAGTTATAACAAACATTGTCACATTGTCAGCTACGGCAAATGACAAATATCTAAAGAATGCTGAACTTTATGAAAATCAATATTGATGATGTCCCATACATTATATATACATTACAATACACATGTGTATGTATAATTATATATATATATATATATATATATATGTAAACTATTGAACTTCTGTAATCGCTGCAGATATTGAAATATTGAAAAAATAATTAAACTTAAGATAAATCTGAAGACTATGTTGATACAATATTAATCGGATCAAATTTCAGTCTGTCAAGCACTTTTTGGCTAAAAAAAATTAGGAAATCAGAAGGGTTTTTAGGTAAAAATCAGGAGATTATCAGGAACTTTTGGCATAAAAAGTGATAAAAATCACAATTAAAAAAAAGAAAGAAAAAAAGGTCATTATATTAGCAATATAGCTTCAAATCAATCTTACTTACCTACAAAGCAAACTTGCTTTACACTAAAATAATTCCAACATATTATTACGTTGTTGTTTTTGTTGGGGAAGAGGCTCAAAATCAGGAGTTATTAGTTTATCTAACACACTCAGTAAAAGATCAGGAACAGCTCAAAATCAGGAAAAATAAAAAATCAGGAGTTGCTTGACAGACTGAAATTCTTAAATTTACTAATAATACATGTACAATGGTAACGTCAACATCACAATAATCAATGCCTGTCAATCTTTTTGGTATAAAATGGAACTCTCCTCTTCCTTAAAACATGATCATACAATACAAACTGCTAAAAATTCTAAACTGTTTTGCATTTAAAGAGTTCCAACCCTAAAATGTGGATTTTACTGTCATAAGGTCTATCTGGCAACAGGTAACATGTATTTGTGACAGTAAAATCCATGTTTTAGGACAAGAACTCTTCCAATTCTAAACAGTTATCTCCATTTTAATGCACATCAAATAAAACAAGGCTTAAAGTGACTTATATAAATCTAGGCGCCAAATAGGAACAAATTGGCTCCTTATAATTGGCTCCTTATCAATCTAGAACCGTCTCTTGAGAGCCAAATAACCCCCGCATCCAACATGTTATTGTAATGGAAAATTAAGATTTCACCTTGTCCTTTGACTTATGCATATAGATTTGGTATGCCATACATTGTCTCATGTTGATTTACATTTATGCCAAGTTTGATCAAAATCCATCCATAGACCTTGAAGATATGGAACGGACATGATATTGGGACGGATTACAAGACGGACAGATAGACAGACAGGGTCATCCCTATATACTCTCCTACACTTTGTTTGCATATGGTATAACATTTTCTTGTGCCTATCATAAATACTACATGTAGTTGCAAAAAGTGAAACTCTGTAAAAAATTTATCCAAAAAAAAAACTGCTATTTGTAATACAAGCTAGGAAAAGTATCTGTTGAAATTTACTTTTCGGCCATGAAAATGAGTTAAAAAGAGCAGTGCACTAAATGTTTTATGTTTTAATGGGGAATGGTCAAAGTCAGATTTTGATGACAGAAATTTTGGTCGCCAAAAGCCAAATTGGTGACTTATAGACAGTCAATTTCTGTAAGAGTTTTCTCCCTTTAAACATTAAACCAATTTATCGGTATATGGTGGTTACAGTCAATTTGGAAATTAAAAATTTTCCTGGCCAAACATTTGTAAATCAAGAGCAGTAAAAACTTGTTTTAATGTCCCTTGTAAACTTTACAACCTCACAAACTGTTAATTTGTAGTACAGTATTTTTACATCTGAAAATCTAATTTTTTAAGCGTTTCTTTATCAGTCTTAGTTGATTTGCTAGTTTCATTATTATGTTAAAATCTGACTGAATTACTGTAAAATATTCAAGGTCAAATTGTAAAATGTAACAGGTATATGTATTGCCGTTATTTAATTTGAAATAGTATCATTTAGACTATCATAAATTGACATTTCTGGAAACTTGATACGATTACAAAAAATCAGGATCCTGGATGAGGTATTATCAATCTATCAGTGATAAACTTTTGTAGTATTTTACAGCACATCGATCATGAACTTAATACACCAAATAAATGCTAATTACCGGTATTCTACTACATGCATATATATACTAAATAAATAACAAAAAGCTTCTATAATGAATGATCAATTATAGTGTGATGTTATAAGAAATTATAGGAAAAGAAATATTTTTTCGTACATTAATTAATAGTTCAGATATTAGTAATACTGATTTGTACAGGTATACACCTTAACAGCCCTGTAGGCATGTAGTTAATGTCCCAAAACTTTTTTTCCCTATAATTTCTTATAACATCACAATAGTATGTGACTGCAGTTTGCCATACTTTTCCTTATAATAAAGTCACTCATTCACACACATATTAATGCACACACACACATTTTCTAAAATTTTAAGTTCTACTTATGTTGTATCTACAAGTGTAAATGAAGGTTTTGTACTGCAAAAATGGATAAACTATACTGTATTACCAAAACTATCAGAGGTTTTTTTTTACACCAGAAATTTCTCTAAGCAGAATGTAGTCAGAAAAGTTTCTCTAATATCTGAAAGTGTTTTTTTTTTTTCCTTTTGGTGTGACATAAATGATGTGTTATTCCATAAAATAGCCAGTAAAAGTACGTTTCCACACCTCTGAGGGTGATATAGGAGTAAACGCATTCAAGCAAATATTTCATGATATTCAAATTTTGTTTTTTCTTCATTCTGAAGCTATCAAAGGTAATAATTAAAACCTATGACTACTTCTGATCAGAAAAAAATCATGATCTTTAAATTTTCTTTTGAAGTACAACAGCCAAATTTTGTTCATGACTCTCATTTCACATGAATTTCACAAGAATTTCATATAAATTTCAGTGAAATTTTACATGAAATACACATGAAAATATTTTATGTATAAGCTTGATTCACATGAAATTCATGTGACTTTCATCTGAAAAAAAAGTTTGGCTGTATACTGGGGAATGTTTTATTATGATGTTGGCAAAACGAATAATAATACCTGGTAATACAGTAGTTACAAAAGGCTTTAAAACTAAAAACAAAAATCTACTGGTCTGCCTAGTGAATCAATGTCACTCCAAATCTAAGCATTAACTGCATTTAATCAAAATATAGCTGATGTTTACCACCAACCTTTAACTAACATGCCCCACCAACATGGTGGTATAAGGCTGATGTTTACCACCAACCTTCAACTAACATGCCCCACCAACATGGTGGTATAAGGCTGATGTTTACCACCAACCTTCAACTAACATGCCCCACCAACATGGTGGTATAAGGCTGATGTTTACCACCAACCTTCAACTAACATGCCCCACCAACATGGTGGTATAAGGGTTAACATGCCCCACTAAATAGTAATTGTTTACCTTCAAACACTGGGGGCAGAGATCTTGATCTACAAGCATCTAGCTGACCTTGAATATTTAAATAATACTTATAATATTCTTAAAAATTTGCTTTTGAAGTATTCTATTCTAACATGACTTTAAAATAAAATCTGCAATTTTTCTATGAAGCACATTTTACTGTCACTATTTCTTTGCAAAAAGGTTGATTGAAACAATCTGCTGTTGAAATTACATGAGCCTCCATTGAAATATGAAAATTACATAATGGTTGTTGTTCGCAAAACATTACATGACATCAAAAGGCAAGTAAGAGAGTATGTCAACAAAACAGAACAGCCATGGGTATATTGTTTGTTTTAACATGGTTGGCTTTATTTTTGTTTCATATGAAGAAAAATACTGATCATGTTTGAATAATGGGTCTCCAGTACTAATTTTCAAAATTTTGACATTCAAAAGAAGAGTACATTATTTGAATGAATGCAGTCAAAGGTCACAAATAAAATCTTGCTATAAAGTACATGCAAAAACTTCTTTACTTCTTTTTACATCCATCAGGTTTATCCTTCCCATATTTGAAGAAATTTTCTTTAACTTAATAACCAAATAAACCCAAAATATAAACTGATCAATGTGAAGTGTATAAATATAAATTAATGAAAAGTCATAAATTATACTTACAACCAGATCTTGTGGAGCCTATAGCTGAATCAATGGAGTCCACCATAACTGAACTCTTGTAAGAATGCCAGGACATTTTTCTTCTGCCACCTTTGTTTCCAATGGCAACAGCTGGCGAACTCTGGGATTGTGCATCCTGTTTATTGTTCAGACAACCCAAATCTGATATTCTCTACAAAAATTAAATACGAAAGAACCTTAGTGAGCAAAATTACATAACTCAAGCATTCAGATATTGGACCTGGAGTTCACAAGTACATGTACTGTAAGCGTAATTATTTTCGCGGTGTACTAATTTTCACTTATTTCGGGGTCGTTTGTTTTGCATGAAAATTAATACCAAGCGAACATTATATTATGCTTTTAGTGTTGTCGTGTATATTTCAAAATCGCAAAAATTTAACTACACGGATAGGTCTAAATTACCTATACCACAAAAATATATACACACTAAATTAAATATGTTTACAGTAATTGCAATGAAATTATCGTAGACAAAAGATCATAATAAGGGTGGAATGCAAATCAAATTCGACTCATTGTGGTAGAACCATATACTAAAAATTAGCTCAATAGCTGCAGATCAGGTTTTAGGAAAAAGTATGATGGGCTGATGGACAGGTAAAAACTTCATCTCCTCCATAACTTTGTCTTTGTAAGGTGTAGATTTCCTAATTTTTCAACTGATTTGTGTTGGTAGGAAGTAACTACTGATGAAACAGCTGATGCTGATAATTGAAAATTGACTCTTGAAGTATAGAGATCACTAAGGAAGTGCTTGGTCTATATGTTATTATATAACTCACCCTTTTAGCAATCTTTTTACCATCCTTACTGTCTTCGCTTTTGTCTTCATCTCTGATTTTATCCCTTTTTGTCTGAAAAAGATGAAAAATGAGAATTATATAATACAATATACTGTAAACTTGAAAAAGTTCGTGTGAGTTTTATTTTGAAGTGTTTTGTGGGCAGACTTACTGTACTGTGGTAAAATCAAACTGTTCATAAATTATTTATTTCATATCAGTTTTGTAACAATCAATTCCATTGGCAGACTTTCAGAAATGGGTCTTTTAACTTTGTGGCCGAATTTTATGCTAATCCACCAAAAGGGCTGATGTTATGGTGTTTTACAAGAAAGTGTTTGAAAATGCCCCTTAATGAAACACCCTAGCAGCCATATCATCATAGACTCATGATTATCCACTGTAAATATGTGACTGTGTGTGTGTGTGTGTGTGTGTGTAATGAGTAACTGAAGACCAAGCAGCCATATCATCATAGACTCATGATTATCGGTTGTTAATATGTGACTGTGTGTGTGCATGTGTGTGTAATGAGTAAATGAAGACCAAGCAGCCATATCATCATAGACTCATGATTATCCACTCTAAATATGTGTGTGTGTGTGTGTGTGTGCACATGTGCATGTGTGTGTAATGAGTAACTGAAGACCAAGCAGCCATATCATCATAGATTCATGATTATCCACTGTAAATGTGTGTGTGTGTGTGTGCACATGTGCATGTGTGTGTAAAGAGTACCTGAAGACCAAGCAGTCATATCATCATAGACTCATGATTATCCTCTGTAAATGTGTGTGTGTGTGTGTGTGTGTGTGTGTGTGTGTGTGTTGTGTGCACATGTGCATGTGTGTGTAATGAGTAACTGAAGACCAAGCAGCCATATCATCATAGACTCATGATTATCGGTTGTAAATATGTGACTGTGTGTGTGTGTGTGTGTGTGTGTAATGAGTAACTGAAGACCAAGCAGCCATATCATCATAGACTCATGATTATCGGTTGTAAATATGTGACTGTGTGTGTGTGTGTGTGTGTGTGTGTGTAATGAGTAACTGAAGACCAAACAGCCATATCATCATAGACTCATGATTATCGGTTGTAAATATGTGACTGTGTGTGTGTGTGTGTGTGTGTGTGTGTGTAATGAGTAACTGAAGACCAAGCAGCCATATCATCATAGACTCATGATTATCGGTTGTAAATATGTGACTGTGTGTGTGTGTAATGAGTAACTGAAGACCAAGCAGCCATATCATCATAGACTCATGATTATCCGCTGTAAATATGTGTGTGCACATGTGTGTGTAATGAGTACCTGTTAGACCAAGCAGCCATATCATCATAGATTCAAGATTATATATCTGCTGTAAATATGTATGTGTGCATGTGTGTGTGTGTCTGTGTGTGTGTGTAATGAGTACCTGTAGACCAAGCAGCCATATCATCATAGACTCATGATTATCGGTTGTAAATATGTGTATGTGTGACTGTGTGTGTGTGTGTGTGTAATGAGTACCTGAAGACCAAGCAGCCATATCATCATAGACTCATGATTATCCGCTGTAAATATGTACTCTTTACCTTCACAGCTGAAATATACAAACATGTAACAGTAGTCTCCCTTTATATACATACACATACATACAAATAAGTTGAGTATGTCCTAGTCAAAAATATTTAACTTATATTGAGATGTTGCCAGCTATAGGTGTAGATATTTTGCCCGTGCACTGATGGCATTATACAGCAAGGTTCTTTAATTTGCCATGCCTACAGCATGCACAGCTTCCATTTTGTAGTGCCGAGTGCAGTCATTACCCTATTTTACTGTGTACAGGTAACCTGGTACTCGTCATAGCCCTAGTTTTTGGCCACTGTGGTTTTCAACTTCCTTATTATATTTGATACAAAGTCAACACAGCATTTCTAGTCTACAGAATATATGTTATTTCAGGTTTTACCCTTCATATTTTTTGGTGAACTAATTCCTCTTATCCAGGTGATAAAGTGATTTCTCCATTAGTCTATGACCTGAACCACTCAGTCACTAGGGACTTCCTTTTGACCCCTAGAGGTATGTTTTTAGCTTTAGAAATTTTAATTTGACTTTTAACTTTCAGAACAAACAAGTGATTGCAATTTGTTTCAACTTTAAAACTTACTTGAGATAAAAATTGTGTCAGGATTAAAACTTAGGCTGGTTTAAAGGATTTTGATAAATTATCTTGTAATTTTTTGCTAAATTAATCACCAGCTGCTTCAAAATCAAATATCAATATGAATTTAAGTATGTCTGTACCAGCAGTAGTGATGACGGCAAGTCTTAAACAAATGGCTAATAATTGGACTGGTTGCTATGTGACTGGATTAATAAACTAATTGCTAAGTGACGGGATAAACAGACTGATTGCTAAGTGATTGGCTAATTAACATTTTGGTTGCTAGGTGACTGAATAATAAACATACTGGTTACTAAGTGACTGAATAATAAACAGACTGGTTGCTAGGTGACTGGATAATAAACAGACTGGTTGTTAGGTGACTGAATAACAAACAGACTGGTTACTAAGTGAATGGATAATAAACAGACTGGTTAATAAACAGACTAGTTGTTAGGTGACTGGATAATAAACAGACTGGTTGTTAAGTGACTGGATAATAAACACTAAGTGAATGGATAATAAACAGACTGGTTGTTAGGTGACTGGATAATAAACAGACTGGTTGTTAAGTGACTGGATAATAAACAGACTGGTTGTTAAGTGACTGGATAATAAACAGACTAGTTGCTATGTGACTGGATTAAAATTAGACTGGTTATTAGGTGACTGGATAATAAACAGACTGTTTGTTTGGTGACTGGATAATAAACAGACTGGTTGTTAGGTGACTGGATAATAAACAGACTGTTTGTTTGGTGACTGGATAATAAACAGACTGGTTGTTAGGTGACTGGATAATAAACAGACTGGTTGTTTGGTGACTGGATAATAAACAGACTGGTTGTTAGGTGACTGGATAATAAACAGACTGGTTGTTTGGTGACTAGATAATAAACAGACTGGTTGTTAGGTGACTGGATAATAAACAGACTGGTTGTTAGGTGACTGGATAATAAACGGACTGGTTGTTTGGTGACTGGATAATAAACAGACTGGTTGATAGGCAACTGGATAAAAAACAGACTGGTTATTAAGTGAATAGATAATAAACAGACTGGTTGCTAGTGACTGGACAGTAAACAGACTGTTGTTTGGTGATGGATAATAAACAGACTGGTTGTTAGGTGACTGGATAATAAACGGACTAGTTGTTAGGTGACTGGATAATAAACAGACTGGTTGTTAGGTGACTGGATAATACACAGAATGGTTGCTAGGTGACTGGATAAAAATTAGACTGGTTGTTAGGTGACTGGATAATAAACAGAATAGTTGCTAGGTGACTGGGTAATAAACAGACTGGTTACTAAGTGAATTGATAATAAACAGACTGGTTGCTAGGTGACAGGATAATAAACATACTGGTTACTAAGTAAATTGATAATAAACAGACTGGTTGCTAAGTGACTGGGTAATAAACAGACTGGTTACTAAGTGAATTGATAATAAACAGACTGGTTGCTAGGTGACTGGATAATAAACAGACTGGTTGTTAGGTGACTAGATAATAAACATATTGGTTACTGAGTGAATTGATAATAAACGGACTGGTTGTTAGGTGACTGGATAATAAACAGACTGGTTGTTAGGTGACTGGATAATAAACAGACTGGTTGTTAAGTGACTGGATAATAAACAGACTAGTTGCTAGGTGACTGGATTAAAATTAGACTGGTTATTAGGTGACTGGATAATAAACAGACTGTTTGTTTGGTGACTGGATAATAAACAGACTGGTTGTTAGGTGACTGGATAATACAAGGACTGGTTCTTTGGTGACTGGATAATAAACAGACTGGTTGTTAGGCAACTGGATAAAAAACAGACTGGTTATTAAGTGAATAGATAATAAACAGACTGGTTGCTAGGTGACTGGACAGTCAACAGACTGGTTGTTTGGTGACTGGATAATAAACAGACTGGTTGTTAGGTGACTGGATAATAAACAGACTAGTTGTTAGGTGACTGGATAATAAACAGACTGGTTGTTAGTTGACTGGATAATAAACAGACTGGTTGTTAGGTGACTGGATAATAAACGGACTGGTTGTTTGGTGACTGGATAATAAACAGACTGATTGTTAGGTGACTGGATAATAAACAGAATGGTTGCTAGGTGACTGGATAAAAATTAGACTGGTTGTTAGGTGACTGGATAATAAACAGACTGAATTGATAATAAATAGAATGGCTGCTAGGTGACTGAATAATAAACATACTGGTTACTAAGTGACTGGATAATAAACAGACTAGTTGCTAGATGACTGGATAATAAACAGACTGGTTGCTAGGTGACAGGATAATAAACATACTGGTTACTAAGTGAATTGATAATAAACAGACTGGTTGCTAAGTGACTGGGTAATAAACAGACTGGTTACTAAGTGAATTGATAATAAACAGACTGGTTGCTAGGTGACTGGATAATAAACAGACTGGTTGTTAGGTGACTAGATAATAAACATATTGGTTACTGAGTGAATTGATAATAAACGGACTGGTTGTTAGGTGACTGGATAATAAACAGACTGGTTGTTAGGTGACTGAATAATAAACAGACTGGTAACTAAGTGAATTGATAATAAACAGACTCGTTGCTAGGTGACTGGATAATAAACAGACTGGTTGTAAGGTGACTGGATAATACACGGACTGGTTGCTTGGTGACTGGATAATAAACAGACTGGTTGTTAGGTGACTGGATAATAAACAGACTGGTTACTAAATGAAGTGATAATAAACAGACTGGTTGTTAGGTGACTGGATAATAAACAGACTGGTTGTTAGGTGACTGGATAATAAACAGACTGGTTGTTAGGTGACTGGATAATAAACAGACTGGTTGTTAAGTGACTGGATAATAAACAGACTAGTTGCTAGGTGACTGGATTAAAATTAGACTGGTTATTAGGTGACTGGATAATAAACAGACTGTTTGTTTGGTGACTGGATAATAAACAGACTGGTTGTTAGGTGACTGGATAATACAAGGACTGGTTCTTTGGTGACTGGATAATAAACAGACTGGTTGTTAGGCAAC